>MJUU01035100.1:91016-128650 GCA_002080025.1 Modiolus philippinarum
CACATTTTATCTGGGTGCATTTAAATTTCATAATGACGAAAAAAAAAATCCAAATGGGCGCATACTTCATTAAAAAAAAGAAAGAAAAAAATGGTCGCATAATCATTTGGGTTATTTTTTTTTTGGTATGACTTCATTTATGATACCGTTTTTGAAGTAAGTTCTACTAGTTTTATATTTTTCATCAATAAAATCTATAAAATAAGATAACTGAAGCATTGGAACTTTGAAATTGCATAGTTATAAAAAATAATATTACAAAAAAGGTTGTTTTCTTTTTCGTCACGGTGATTGTGCTATTCGTTTTATCAATATTTATGTAAACATATTTGATAGCTAAGTTTGAATTTTCAAATGACACAAAAACAAGATAGTTTGACTGTGAGAAAAACGAACCAAGGACTGAGTCCTTATAATACCTCTTCTTCTTACTCGTTTTTGCCTTGTCTCTGGACTCTGATTTTTGTAAGCTGTCGTTCTAACGCTCATGCACAAAGTTTAATTTGCGTATTTAAACATGTTTACAAATTTGAAAATGAATAATAACAATAAAAAATACAACAAAAAGGGAAACAAAGAAATAAGACGAAAGGGGATAGTGCAAGAGGTAGGCAGTAAGGTTGGAACGGGTGGATGCATTTTTTAACTGTTGCCGGTATAACGTTAACTTTTATTAAAATTTATTTGTACCCGCGTGAAAATCATAATTGTGTTCGGTGAAGTCGGCTTAGAATGCATCAGATCCCAAAAAGTAGAATGTTTGTCGAAATTTCAGTTGGGGATATCAAGATATAAAGAGCAGATTTTGTTCAAGTTGTTGCATAAATCGGTCACATTTTAAAAGATGTTTGCTCTGGTCTGTCTTTCCCTCTATGCATAGAGGTTAATCAATTAAATTTCTTTGAAGAGACGTTGCTTTTAAACTGCTAGATTTCATTTTGAAACGAGCACAATAGATTTGGAATAAACATAATTCGTTATATTGGAACCAAAATATATTACAAAATACAGAAATTGACCATTCTCTTCAGTGCAGATCAAATCAAAACATTTTGGAATATATGTAAAAGTAGATAGATAACAAATACCAACAGGATTTAGAAATGCCAAAATGAATTAAGGACAGTGCCATGCAAGCAGGGGAAACTCCTAAAGTTTTAACTCAATATTTCACAATTAAGATAAAAATGCAATATGAAAACCTGAGATAGTCATTCTGTCGGAAAATGAAAAAGTTTTTTTTTCAAATATTTCATTTATCGTTCATTTGCAAAGTAAAAATCAGATTCTGACATTGCTCAATAGTTCAAAGGCCTAGGCTCGGGGGTCCAAAATCACCATACTATTTCTACAGCTTTTTAAGACTTCTTACGAATTGATATCGGTGTTATGTTGCCATTGTTTCCATTCCGGACAATAATGAGCAGATGCTGATTCCCCACCAGAAAATTGGGCATGTTGTCAAATATCCCCAATACGGAACACGCGAACTAGCAAATCGGTTTTCGGGACAGCACCGAATAGTTTTGTTCACTTGCCATGTTTGTTTTTGCTGGGCTATGTGTTATAATAGTTCATTCTCTCTCCTTTTTCCCTGAAATGTCGAAAATAGTAATTTTAACTAAATTCACGAAATCTTCTGCCAGTTTGGATTAAGAGAAAATCAGAGAACTACAGACAGTATTTTTGTATTTGATATATTCTCAAAGAAAAAAAAAAGATAATCTATGCCCAAGAAAAATCTTTGACTGTGTATAGAGAGTTGGGCTCCTATTTAGATCCTATTTTATCAGCTTTTACACATACGGTTCATGGATTTCCAAATGTTTTGATTTGATCTGCACTGATGAGACACAAGTTGTCGAAATGCGCGTATGCAAAACCTAAATTCACAACTAACCTCGGTATTTTGTTATTTTTTTAAACTTTGCTATATAGGAACAAGAAAGTCTCTGTTAAGTTTTAAAAGAGAAATATTCAAATACTTTATATGCTTTGCAATATGAGAATTATTTCATATTATTTGGATTATTTGGTTATTTAACTAGTCTTCAATAATTAAACAACTAAATATTTTTGAGACCGTCAATGGATTGCAGCGTTTAAAAAAAAAGAGGCTAGTTTTCCGGAAGAAAAACTTTACCTTTCGGAAAAAAATATATCACATTTCCAAGATCTTCCAAAAAAGTTACTTTTTCGCAAAAGTTAAATTTAATCTTTGTATAATATTTTGTCATCTCCTATCCCCAATTTGAATTTTTATATTGTAGTATTTTCAGGGGGTCCAACCTAATTGGTCGGAGAAGTCCTAATTTGGTTGGAGCAAAATCGTTGCTTTATCAATTTGGGTTATTAAGAGCATTTTAGTTAATAAAAATGTCCCCTTTCGGCAATTATAATATAATTGAATGATTTTCATTCAATACTTGTTCAAAATCTTAAAGATTTCAAAAGTTATTGTCGAAAATTCACAGAAGTTCAAAATGTAGGTCGTTGATGTTTTTCTGCTAGATTCACGCCTTCTCGGATTTGACTACCGACTTTGATATTTTCCCGGATTGAATCACTCACAGTGTGACGGGTGCTGTTAACAGAGCAGAACATGCTTACCCTTCTCATTTTTGCCCTGTTTGGACTTCGATTTTTGTGAATTCCACCCTTTGTTCCTTCGGTATTCTACTGCCGTTGTTTCTTCAATAGCTTTCGAAATCGTGCATATTTTAAACAAATATTGACTGAAAAGGGTGGATTTATATAGTCATTGCCGAAAGGTAACATTTTTAGCAATTTAAACGTTCTTAGTAACTTAAACTCATTCACAAACGATTTTGCTCCAGCCAAATTAGGACTTCTTCAACCAATTACCTGTGGTTGCACTCCTGATTTTGCAGAAAAAAAAATAAATAATAAAAAAAAATACCACTTCACCAAGTACTATTACAGCCAACAAATGTTGTTTTTATTTCTTTTTTTTCAAAACTTCTTTCTGGTTGGTCTGAAAAGGGGTCTTTTTGCTCATTGTATCAATGAACAAAAATCCCTAAAAATAAATGTTGAATTGCAAGATTAAGTCAAATGGAACAACGCTTTTTTGTTCTTCAACTTTGAAGTAATACACATGTTCAGAAGAACACTGAATTTCCAATTGAAGTTTATAGTTCATGGGCTAGAATAACCCCCGTGCACCCCCACTTCCCAACCATTTTTTAAGTCTGCTTACATCCACTCTTCAAAATAAAGCATGTTAACACGAGCATAACCTGCACGCACTGTTGGAACAGGGCTCATTTTTAGACCCAATTACCGAGATTTTGGAAAATTTCGTTTTTTGTTCGTTTTTCTTTAAGTTGCTTCAAAATGTTGCCCGAATTTTTTAGACCCACCCACCGAGATTTTGGAAATTTTCGTTTTTCGTTCAAGTGTTTCTTTCAGTTGCTTCAAAATGTTGCCCGAATTCTACCCAGTTATAAAAAACGATGTCTCAAACGATTTTTTATTGTCTAAGCTTTACAACGAACCCAAATTTTTACAATTTCTATGTCCAATACGCTCCATAGTGCCTATAACGTACCCCTACTCCTATGAAATGTTAACGAAAAATTTGATATTTTCATTGAAATTGCATAAGTTTGATGGTCTATAGAACCAGAAGTGCAACTCAGTCCATTCTGAAAATTGTTTTTAGTTTTTCAATCTATTTTCTTGAATATAAAACATGTTAACATGATGTTAACATTTTTTTGATTACCAAAAATTTATTTTTAAATAGACCAAATAAAAAGATCTTTAAATATTTTCGTTTTTGACTAAGTTTTGTCTTTCTTTTGCCTTATATTATTTTTAAGTAAACAAATATCATTTAAAGTAGGTATAAAATGAAAGTTTATTATATTTGCTTTACAACCATAACTAATAATGATAATTTGTAGGTAATAAAAACATCATACATCAATAAAACTTACCCCTACCCCAACAAATTTTTCTTAAAATTGTCAATTTTTTTGACTATGTTCGCATAATAATAATCAGAACACGCAAAATGTGTGTTGTATATGACAAAGTTGCATAAGTTATATCACAATTTCGTATTTTAACAGTCATTTGTTGACTTAAACTCAATATTTTGCCTGAAATTGATGAAAAATGGGAATTTTCAACATTTCAGATTTGTCCAAAGTTCAGTGTTAATTCGTTATATATGCCAAATCTGGAGGATTCATCTGTAGAAATGCCATTTAATATTGTTCTTAGCAATACATGAGTTGTCTTAAAACATTGTTAAGAAAAACAAGAAGTGTTTGATGTGACTCTAAATACAAAAATCTTACCCCTACCCCAACAAATTTTTATTAAAAATGTCAATTTCTTGTCTATGTGCGCAAAAAATTAACCCAAACACGTAAAATGTGTGTTGAATATGACAATGTTGCATGAATTACATCACGTTTTGGTAACTTTACAGCTATTTATTGACTTAAACTCAACATTGTGGCCGAAATTGATGAAAAATGGGAATTTTCAACATTTCAGATTTGACCAAAGTCCACTGTTAACCCGTTATATATCTGGAGGATATATCTGCAGACTTGCCAATTAATTATTCTAAGCGATACACAAGTTGTCCAAAAACAGTGTTAAGAATATCAAGGGGTGTATAATCTGACTCTGGATACAGAGAATCTTACCCTTACCCCAACAAATTTTGCTTAAAATTGTTAATTTTTTTTACTATGTTCGCATAAAAATAACCAGAACACGCAAAAATTGTGTAATATATGACAGTGTTGCATGAATTACATCAGGATTTGGTATATAAACAGCGAATACTTGACTTTAACTCAATATTTGGCGCAAACTGTTGAAAAATGGGAAATTTCAACATTTCAGATTTGTCCAAAGTTCATTGTTAAATCGTAATATATGTCAAATCTGGAAGATTCATCTGCAGGTATGCAATTTAATTGTTCAACCGATACATAAGTTGTCTTAAAACATTGTTTAGAAAAACAAGGAGTTACATCAGGATTTGGTATATAAACAGCGAATACTTGACTTAAACTCAATATTTGGCGCAAACTGTTGAAAAATGGGAATTTAAAACATTTCAGATTTGTCCAAAGTTCATTGTTAAATCGTAATATATGTCAAATCTCGAAGATTCATCTGCAGATATGCAATTTAATTGTTCTAACCGATACATAAGTTGTCTTAAAACATTGTTCAGAAAAAACAAGGGATGTTTAATGTGACTCTAAATACTGAAAATCTTACCCCTACCCAAACAAATTTTCCCTATAATAGTCAATGTTTTGACTATATTCGCATAAAAATAACAAAAAACACGCAAAATCTGCATTGCGCATTACAATGTTGCATAATTTCTATCAAGATTTGACATTTTAAGGGGGTTCGCTACTCCATTTGAAAATAAATAGGATTTCAAATAAATGTGATTTTTTGTTAGATAATTAAAAAAGAAATAATTTAGATGAAAAAAAAAAATATAGGTTGATGATCTCGTTTTTGAGTTTTAAGTGATTGAAAATTTGGCGGGAAACTGAACTCCTCGGATTTTTCATAGGATTAACATTAGCAAGGTTTGACCACGAATGAATGTGACAGAATAAATAAAATTTAATGAAATTTTTACATAATGCTCATAAGGAGGTATAAAATGAAATTACTGGCAAAATTAAGGGGGTCCATGGGTAAAAAATTATAATGCTTTTAAATGGATAAAACCAGAGAATTCCGAAAATCTGACAGAAATCCCAAAACATGAGGAGCGAACCTCCTTAAGTCCCTAGTGTCAGCCAAAACTCAATATTTTGTACAGAATTGATGAAAAATGGGAATTTTCGACATTATAGATTTGTCCAAAGTTCATTGTTAAATCGTAATATATGTCCAATCGGGAGGATACATCTGCAGATATGCCATTTGATTGCACTAAGCGATTCATTAATAGTCTTAAAACATTGTTCAGAAAACCAAGGAGTGTTTAACGTGACTTTAAATACCGAAAATCGTACCCCTACCCAAACAAATTTTCCCCATAAAAGGCTTTTTTTTTACTATATTCGCATAAAAATAACCAAAACACGCAAAATCTGCATTCCATATAACAATGTTGCGTAAATTTTATCACGATTTGTCATTTTAAGCCCCACTTGTCAGCTTAAACTCAATATTCTGTACAGAATTGATGAAAAATAGGAATTTTCATCATTTAAGATTCGTCCTAAATTAACTTTTAAGTAGTTAAATGTGGCAAATATAACGGATTTACCTGCAGATATGCCAATTCACTGTTCTAACCGTTATATCAGTTATCTAAAAAATATTTAGAAGAACAAGGAGTGTTCAGTGCGACTATTTTACCCTACCCCAGTAAAACAATGCTTAAGAATCAGGAGAATATGCCTGGCTGTACATATATAAAATAAGGGGAAAAATGTATATATTGGGCTATTTTTGGTGAAAAATAGGAATTTTCAACATTTCGGAATTTTACAAAATTCAAAGTTGATTTGTTGTATAACTGCCCATAAACCACGCACGTGATCTTATTTCTAATAAATGGGAGTCTCTGTATATTTTGGCGTTTGAAATGATATGTTATTGGACCTTTATACAATGTTTAAGCTTTTCAAGCTGAATAAAATGAAATAAATTGTGCTGAATATTTGCGGTAAGGGGTAATATGTTTGTAATTTATGAGACTGTAGTCAGTCTAAAATGTTTAAAAGTATATTTTCTAATGGCTTACATATAATGAGGATATTTAATCAACATTTTAAAGTTATACATCAATTTCATAAAGTATTTGCATCTCAAAGTCAAAACAGCAGAAATTCTGAAAAATGGAAAATTCCCATTTTGCATACAATTTCGAGCAGATGAGTCAAACAGAGACCTAACTACTTATATGATCTTCTGTATGTCAGCTTGAATGAAATACACACTAGAATTCCAATAAAACATATTTTTTTATCATTTAGAGCCTGATAACTTCATATTTTCCCTTAATTTTTAGGGGGAGGGGTTTGACATTTCTGAACCTACAATACGTCTGAAACTAAAATGTTTGCACACGATTTGTTGCTAACAAATCATAAATCATTATTACATCGGTAATTATTAAATATATATTCAGATTTTCACGAAGAAAAAATCCAAAGCCAAAGACAACATCTGTACGGTACAGAAAAGAAAAATAGAGACACACATACATATTAACACAAAAAGACACCCATAGTAAAGATCATGCCAATTCCGGTATTGAAGTCAAACCCAGAAGAAGATAAAAAATAACTTGTTCTTTAAGGGAAAGATCTGTTGTCATCTGGGAAACAGATATCCACAAAATCGTCAATCTTGAAACTTCTGCAGTGATGACTTCAAGTTACATAGGTATAGGTAACACACCCTTGTTTAAATAACTTATTTGTTGGCAACTGGATTCTATCAAGGATCGACCACAGGTCCCTGAGTAACGAATTTGTTTGAAGCCATATACTGGCGCTGTTGGAATGTTCCTACAAAGGAAAGGGACTTTGATTTTGTCATCGTGTTTGACAAACAACCTAGTTTGTATTCTACCTCTGTTGCTAATTTCAAGATGAAGGTCAAGCAATGAGGCCGATTTTGAGCTCTTTTAGATAGATAAGATTAAAAAAATCGCCAAAGCGAGGGTTGTTAAGTGACGAATATAAATCTTTATAGTTGGAGCTATAATTAAAGGGTTGAGCTGGTTTTTTTATTTATCCTTTTATTGTTATTTCAGTATTTTTTTTTAATTTAAAATAGAATCGATTTGATGCACTTAGTCTCATAAAAGTTTAGAAACAGTTCAGCTAAAAAGGGTGCACAGTTTGTACCTATTTGGATTCCTAATATGAGATGTCAGCTGTTTATGAAGAATGGTAGTATAAAGTAAAGAGAAGTCAAAAGTTTTAATGTTAAAACAATGTGAATTAGAGTTTAAGATGTCAAGTCAAGTAGATTTTTGGAAGTCTTAAATATTCATTTTATTTACACAGTTCTTAAAATGCAAGTTTCACAGTATTTTTGACGACCCTCCTATACGGATATTAAGATGGGGGTTATCTGCTAAGAACAAGGTTTTGTAGAATATTTTGTAAATCCAGCTGTTCTTTTCATGGGCAGTTGTGAAATTTTGATAACCTGTATATATAGGAGAGATTTATAGTTTCTAAAACTATGAAATTTCACATATTGAGTTAAGTAAATTGTGTAGATGTTTGACAGCGAGGCTTGCAGAGCTTTTAAACATTTGAAAATTTATTTAATTAGAAATTTCATAATTAACTTGATTAAGTTTTAGAAAATGTTTTTCTAATAACTGGATGGAAAATACCGAGGATTGTATTCCGAATAGAATTGGCGGGAAAATTCACGAGACTTGTTCTCCTCTCTAGAGGTACAACTGATCAAGATGTGTGAAAACTGGATAGAAATTAGAGAACAATGCATTAATCCTTGGTCAAAATCTAAAAGCGAAACAGATTTATGACTTGATGAAGAACATTATAAGTGTACATTTTGCCATGTATTTGAAGAGATTTTTTTCATGTGCATTAACTTTATATCATTTAATTGTTAATTTGGACTGTAGTTTGTTTCTCCTGCAGTGTGGAGTCTGTAAAAAGATAAAGAGATGTATGCACTCTATAAAATAAATGTATTTATTAATGTTACTGAACACGTGTATAAGCGCACGTGTGTTTATGTTTATATAAACTAGGGATGGCAACGAGTACTCGAGTACTCGTTTGGAAATCGAGTACTCGAGTACAAAATTTGTACTCGAGTACTCTACCTATTTTAAAGTGATGGATATTTCTTACTTTCAGTCGGGTATTTCATGTATATTATCATTTTTTTCTTCTGCAAAAAAAAATCTTGTATCAAAACTTGTATTTCCATTTTCTATATTAATTGCGCCTCATCAGCATGTATTCCCTACCATGTTTACTCAGTTATTGCCTTATTGCTATTGTCTTTATTTTCTCATCAAATTAGTAATTATACCAAAGACATTCACGGAATTCAGTCTTTCAATTTTAAACATGACTTAATATAAATTGTCTTGTTTTAATTTATTATGTTTAAATCATTAAAAACATTGTTCGATGGAACTTTTTTCGTAACGATCACACAAATAAATATTTTGAGACATAAAGAGTAAGTTAAGAAAAGAAACTTTAATTTTGCAGGGCAGGCAACATTGGTGCATTTTTAAACCAGAAAAGTCGTTCATTAAACATAGAATAAATTAGATCATGGCAAATGTCTATAATACAAACTGACAGTCTATTGTTTGCTAATTAGTGTTTGATTATTTTATGTACAAGTGTTGATTAATTTTAGTACTAATTCAAACTGACAATGAAAATATGTTTTTTTTTAAACAAACATAAATTTTTCATTGAAAAAACCAGAAGACCTTCACTGCAGATCCTCGTCCCACATTAAATAAATGTGCCCTTGTCACTATCAATTATAATGATCCGAGTACTCGAGTAATCGCGAGAATTTGTACCGAGTTCTCGAGTATTGAATTCTAGACATTTTGCCCTCTCTAATATAAACATAACAGAAAAGGTGCACTCGATAGGTTGGTATTGCACGGACTAATTATGAGTTGTGAGGCGGGAATTGTATTACCGATTGTATCGATCGTTTATGTGTTATTACGCCATTCGAGGTTCGCTTTCAGTACAGTAAAGTTTTCCCGCCCACCCACCCTCTTAGTAAGAATATTTATCGTTAATAAAGACCTGTTTAAGACAAGTACATTTGTATATTATTACTTACTGCACCTTATAACTAGTTCTGGTCATTGATGTTGGTAAATCATGACTCTTTTTACACAGCAACAATTGGTAACTTTTCATATTTCTTTTGTAGGCTGTGCAGCGTTTATCATCATGCCTTCTGAGGTGATTCAGACTAGACGGTATATCAATGGACATTGTTATTTATTTTTAATAAATAAAAGGCTTAACTGTACTGTCTAGGCGAGCTGTTCCTATATCACCCTATAGGATCACTGTACCCGATAAAATGATTGTTGGTCAACTGGCGCATTGTTGGTGTGCAATAAAAAAGATATGCATGAATGAACTGCATATTCACTTCGAAATTAAGTACCTTTTTTCAGCACCAATTGGAGTTGATTTTTCGAGAAATGATTGCATTATTGTATCTAGATATGTTTTCCGATTTTAAATTTTCAATAGTGATAGCATTGCGTGATGTAAAAGGGGATATTCTAAAAGGCTGTCAATTTTTTGATTGATTTGACTACATCTGGGCCTTATTTGAACACTTTAACCGCATATTCACGATTTTAAATGTACTCCAGTAGTGAAACAGTGTATTCTTTCTCTTTTGTGAAAAGAACGTTTGAAAATGACCCAAATTGCAACCAACAGAGCGATTTTTTCCACTGTACGCAAAGAAATTTTGTAGGTCACATCTGTTTTTGTCACATTGTTGGAGTGAAACAGTACGCATGAATGTTGTGCATTGATATTTTACTGTACGCATTTTACTATCAATTTATTTATTTTTACTTATTAAAAGTGATAGATTTATTCAAATATGTCGCACTTTTACCACCTATTAATCTACTAAAATGATTATTTCAATTGTTCGTTCATTACTGATGATTAAGCCTTTTTATTTTTTACAGCATATTGAAATTCATATTATTTGTAACAATGCAAACAAGATATAGAATGAATTCACTTGACCCATGGCGGGAATGAGTGCTCATCTCTGTATCCCTGTAATTTTCATTAAGGCGAATGTCCATCAAGTAGTTACATGCACATGTATACTATATTCATGCATGTAATGCTAGGTTTACACCGCCGATCAGACCAACTCGATCAACTGGACCATCCTGTTTTATCCCGATCAACGTCATAAAATTCATTGATCGAGATAGCTCACGATGTCCACTCGACCTTTACCCGATCTAACACGACTGACACTCGACCATTCTCGATCTCTTTACGATTCACGTGCGATTTACACTCGATCCTCATTCGACCAACCAGACTTTGTCAGATTGAGCCAGATCATAGCCCGATTTGTGTTTGATTAACTAGACCTGGTCGGGAGAAGATCGTGAAATGGTCGACTGTGCTCGAGTTTTGTCCTGTTAGTACGTTTGTATATATGGGGAAAACATGAAAATTCGGGGAACGGTTTTACATGGTGGTAGAGAAGCAAAATTTGTGGCCAATGTGGCTGATGCTTCAAGTAAAAAATGATAACTGTGATAAATATAGAGTAGCAGAGAAAGCGGATCTGCCACAGAAGGCGCGTAATTATTGGGTCAGACAATAGCAAATGCTTCAAAGTCATCATTATAGAGGAATGAATGTTCGCTTTCACATACTAGCAGGTCATCTTCCTCCTCATCATGCGTCAGAATGCGACTGTGCAGTTCTCCTGTCATTACATGTAGGACTAATCTGATATATAAAAGAGAAGACATATCATTACATGATATGGGTAGTAACTAGATTTACAGTAGTTTCCGTGTATAGCTTTAGACCTGCTTTCTGTAGAAAAATCCTGTTTTTAGAAAGTGAAAATGGCGAGCGGCTGCCCGTTAGGTACATCATTTGCCCGTTGCAAATATAAAAGATTTTTTTATCTTCATGTTCCAAATGTTCAAAATCGCATTTTTCTTATGTCATTTAGCTTGAATCAAATCTTGTGATAAGAGTACCAATCTGCTCGGAAAAAACAATATTTAATTCTTGAATTCATGTGTTTATTGAATCTGTTTTTGGAATGTGTTTGGTAGATCTTGGATTCAATTTCAATAGCTAGTCGATTGAATTTAAGCCCCCTGCACGCCCACAAGGGGCTCGTCCATTATTGTTCGCCAATATTTCTTGTATCAAAAACAAAACTTCCATTATTCTATATATATTCGACCTTACTAAGCCATTCACAGATCTTTTACTCTGAAACTACTTTGCCAATTGGCCAAAATTGAAGGTAATAGTCCTTGACTGGTCCCCACTTGAGATAGTATCCGGCAGATTCTCATCATATCAAAGATGATCAACAACCAAACTTGATCACAATAGTCTGTTGAAAGCCTCATTTTGATATATTGTGAAAAGATTACATGCTGTCGTGTTAAATCGAGTAAAGGTCTTGAGTGGTCGAGTAAAAGTCGGATACAGGTCGGGAAAAAATCGGGTTTTGGTCGGGAAGATTTTGTATAGGAAAAAAGAAAGAATCGTGTTAGTCCAGTAATGATCGAGTACTAATCGAGTTGGTCTGGAAGAGACTCGGCATAAATCGAGAAGCGAATGAGTTAAAATCAAGTAGAGATCTCCATGATCGGCTAAAATTTTGAAACTCGATCAAAACTGATCCCTTTTCGACCTCTTCACAACTACCTCGATCAGACCCCGATTGATTCCCGACCTGTTCTCGACATATAATGCACATGACCTCTTCACGATATTTTTTGACATGTCAAAAATATTCGGGAACACAGCTGGAGTTCAGCAGAGTTAGTAAGATCGCCCCGATTTGGTTAGTAGACCGAACACAAGCATTTAAGATCAGTGTCTCGATCGATGAATATTCATAGATCGGGTTCAAGTTGCTTTGATCGGCAGTGTAAACCTACCATAAAAAGTTTGCATATTTACTTATAAATATAAAGACGGATGCAGATACCATATATGTTGTGCCCTCGTGATTTTTCTGGTGGTTGCTATTGCATTCGTGTCATTTCCTCTGCGTTTTAATTCACATTTAAATGATTTTTTTTTGTTCGAACATCATTTAGTTTATGTCTGTCATACTATATCGAATAGTGCCAACGTATGCCGACGTGTTAAATATTTTCGAACATTCTTATGTGCGTTACATAATTCTAAACACGTTACAAACACGACTGAAACACGTTCACTTGCGTTTTTAAATGTTGGTTACGGTCCCAAAGGCCTGCTCTTCAGTATCGAAATATATAGAAGGGATCTTTATTCTGCACAGAGCATGGCCTATTTTTTTTGCCTACAGCTGTATTATGACCCTGGCTAACCCGTAGCAAGCGGAAGTGTATTCTCTATGCACCACCTAAGGACGCCCCGACTAGCTGTGTAGAAAGAGGAAGCCCCTGGTCCCCTAGCTCAAGTGCCGGGTCATGTATACGAAGTGACAAATGTATTAAATATCATTTTAACCTACAAATAATCTGGAATTGGAAAATGAAATATGTCGAGAGCTCGACATAATAAGTCGAGCGCTTGAGATAATAAGTCGAGCGCTCGACTTAATAAGTCGAGCGCTCGACTTAATAAATAGTCTGCATATTTACTTAATAAAAAGTTTGCATATTTGCTTATTGACGGTTTGGTGCCCTCATGATTTTTCTGGTGGTTGCTATTGCATTCGTGTCATTTCCTCTGCGTTCTTATTCACAAAATGATTTTTTTTTGCTCGAACATCATTTAGTTTATGTCTGTCATATTATAACGAATAGTGCCAACGTATGCCGACGTGTTAAATATTTTCGCACATTCTTATGTGCGTTACATAATTCTAAACACGTTACAAACACGACTGAAACACGTTCACTTGCGTTTTTAAATGTTGGTTGCGTCGGAAAATTTTGAAAATGCTCAAAATTTCACCAATTTCGCCAACCTGTTATTGATAAGTTTTGCACACGCTGGACCACTGCCAGCTGAAGAGGTTCGTTAGATATACACATGTTGTGTGTGATATGTAGATATTTCTGTTTTCTGTTTTAATGCGGGATAGGCATTTTTAAGTAGGCGGTAAACGGGATCGTGGCAAAAAAAGTGCAAGTGAAAACGAGAGAAGATGTCGATTGTGAAGCAGGAACTACTGAAAAAGGAGCCTGTGAACCGGAAAAGTTGACCTCTTAATAAGATTTGTAAAATATTTTACCGCTTGGGAAACGCGAAAATTGCGGAAAAATTGATGACATTTCGGGAGAGGTACCATCTTCTAACACACTGTTTTAAATTGACACAAAAGGCTATTTACAGTCATGTCTGACTGTTGATAAGTCAGAAATCATACAAGTGTGGCATATATTAATTTGAGTTTTAATATATACGTACATGTACCAGAGACCACCTTACGTGATTTTGGCAAACATTTGAGGACATACTGAAAATTACCCATCATTTTCGGAACAAACTTCACGCCTAATATAAGCGGCTATTTCCCCTATCAAATTAGAATGTACAGTAAGTAAGAACCAAACCGTCAGTCTAAAACATGAAAAATGGAAAATGAAATATGTCGAGAGTTCGACATAATAAGTCGAGCGCTTGAGATAATAAGTCGAGCGCTCGACTTAATAAGTCGAGCGCTCAACATAATAAGTCGAGAGCTCGACATAATAAGTCGAGCGCCCGAGATAAGAAGTCGAGCGCTCGACATAATAAGTCGAGCGCTCGACATAATATGTCGAGAGCTCGACAAAATAAGTCGAGCGCTCAACATAATAATTTGAGAGCTCCACATAATAAGTCGAGAGCTCGAGATAATAAGTCGAGCACTTGATATAATAAGTCGAGCGCTCGACATAATATGTCGAGAGCTGGACATAATATGTCGAGAGCTCGACATAATGAGTCGAGCGCTCGACTTAATAAGTCGAACGGTCGACATAATAAGTCGAGAGCTCGAGATGATAGATCGAGCGCTCGATATAATAAGTCGAGAGCTCGAGATAATAAGTCGAGAGGTAGACATAATAAGTCGAGCGCTAGACATAATATTATAAAAAAAAATAAAATTTTGTGTGTCCTAAATGTACCACCGTAGCATAGCGATAAGAACTATATTTGTTTGATTCTATGTGTCTTTAATTTAAAAAGATGAAGAAAAAATCCATCTTTTTCCAATTATGAAGAATAAAACAGCCGTTTTCGTAATACATTGAGTCCAACTATGCGTTTAGTTTCACTACAGTAATGCGTACAGTAAAAAAGTGTTGCACTCCAACAATCCGAAAAAAGTGACCCACAGTAAAACGCTGCGTACAGCTACAAAAATTTATCGCAATGCTACGCCCTACATCGTACATTTAATTTCTGTTCATGACAACTTGGGATCATCATATGTCATCTTTTGATCCATTGTTTTATGAAAAAAAACAGAAGAATTTTTTAAATTACCACGAGAAGTGGTAAATTTATAAAGATATTCGCCCGTGACTGAAAATATCTTAATTTATATCCATTTGCTCTCATCATTCCTGCACGAGAAAGCATTAGTCTAAAGAACACATGATAAAGAAGTTATTTCAGAAAAAATATACGGGAAAAAATTCTTATAAGTATGTTTTTTCTGCAGTTAAAGATGAAGTTCACCCATGCATAAAATTATCTTGTTTATTGCACACCAACAATGCGCCAGTTGACCAACAATCATTTTATCGGGTACAGTGATCCTATAGGGTGTATATTAGTCCATGGGCTGGAATAACCCCCCGTGCACCCCCCCCCCACTTCCGAACCCCACCTATTGTTTTAAGTCCGCATACATCCCCTCTTCAAAATAAAACATGTTAACACGAGCATAACCTGCACGCACTTGGGGAATTTGGCCCATTTTTAGACCCACCTACAGAAATTTTGGAAAATTTCGTTTTTCGTTAAAGTTTTTCTTTCAGCTGCTTCAAAATGTTGACAAAATGCTTTCAAGTTATAAAAACGAGGTATCAAATGATTGCTTATGGTATGAGCTTTACAAAGAACCCAAGTTTTTACAACTTTCATGCCCAATACATTCTATAGCGCAATTAAACGTACCCCTACCCCAATGAAATATTGACGAAAAAACTGATATTTTCATTGAAATTGCGTAAGTTTGATGGTTTAGAGAACCCGAAGTGCAACTCAATTCCCGATTCTGAAAATTGTTTCTGGCTTTTCAATCTAATTTCTTTATTATAAAATAGGTTAAGACAATGTTAACATATTTTAGATGACCAAAATTTTATTTTCAAATATACCAAATACAGGGACCTTTGAATAATTTCGTTTTTGAATAAGTTTTTTCTTTCTTTTGCCTAATATTATTTTTTAGTAAACAAATATCATTTAAAATAAGTATCAAATAAAAGCTTATTATATTTGCGTTACAACCATAACACATAATGGTCGTTTTTAGGTAATATATACATCATATATCAATAAAACTTACCCCTACCCCAACAAATTTACTCCAAAATTGTCAATTTTTTTGTCTATTTTCGCATAAAAATAACCAGAAGACGCAAAATGTGTGATGTATAGGACAATGTTGCATAAATTATATTATGATTTTATATTTTAACAGCCATTTGTTGACTTAAGCTCAATATTTTGCCCGAAATTGGTGAAAATGGGTATTTTCAACATTTCAGAATTGTCCAAAGTCCACTGCTATATCGTTATATATGCCAAATCTGGAGGATATTTCTGCAACTATGCCAATTAATTGTACCAACCGACAGATTTGGTGTCTTAAAACATTGCTAAGAAAAACAAGGAGTGTTAAATGTGACTCTGATTACAGAAAATCTTACCCCTACCCTAACAAAATTTCCCTGAAATTGTCAATTTTTTGTCTATGTTCACATAAAAATAACCAGAACACGCTAAATATGTGTTGTATAAGACAATAATGCATGAATTACATCAGAATGTGGTATTTCAATAGCCATTGGTCGACTAAAACTCAATATTTCACCAACAATTTTCAACATTTCAGATTTGTTCGTATTTCATCGTTAAATCGCAAAATATGTCAAATGTGTAGAATATATCTGCAGATATGCCATTTAAGTGCCCTAAGCAATACAAAAATTGTCTTAAAACATTGTTTAGAAAAACAAGGAGTGTTATATGTGACTCTAAATACCGAAAATCTTACCCCTACCCCAACAAATTTTCCCTGAAATTGGTGATTTTTGGTCTATGTTTGCATAAGAATAACCAGAACATGCAAAATGTGTGTTGTATATGACAATGTTGCGTGAATTACTCCATGATTTGGTATTTTAACAGACATTGGTCGACTACAACTCATTATTTCTCCCCAAATTGATGAAAAATGGGAGTTTTCAACATTTCAGAATTGTCCAAAGTCCACTGCTATATCGTTATATATGCTAAATCTGAAGGATATATTTGCAACTATGCCAATTATTTGTACCAAGCGACATATTTGGTGTCTTAAAACATTGTCAGGAAAAACAAGGAGTGTTAAATGTGACTCTGATTACAGAAAATTTTACCCCTACCCCAACAAATTTTCCCTGAAATTTTTGTTTTTCGGTCTATGTTCGCATGAGAAATAACAGGAACATACAAAATGTGTGTTGTATATGACAATGTTATTTGAATTATATCATGCTTTGGTATTTTAACACCCATTGGTCGACTAAAACTCAATATTTCTCCCCAGATTGATGAAAGATGGGAATTTTCATCATTTCAGAATTGTCAATAGTTAACTGTTAAATCGCAATATGTATCAAATCTATAGAATATATCTGCAGATATGCCAATTAATTGTTCTAAGCGATACATTAGATGTCTTAAAGCATTATTAAGAAAAACAAGGGGTGTTGAATGTGACTCTAAATACCAAAAATCTTACCCCTACCCCAACACATTTCCCCCAAAATTGTCAATTTTTTTGTCTATGTTGGGATAAAAATAACCACCACACGCAAATTCTGCGTTGCATATAACAAAGTTGCATGAATGCTATCATAATTTGGTATTTCAAATCCCAGTTGTCAGCTAAAACTCAATATTTTGTCCAAAATTGATGAAAAATGGAAATTTTTAGCATTTCAGATTTGTGCAAAATTCACTTTTAAATCAGTATGTGGCATATCTGGAGGATTTATCTGCAGATATGCCAATTTATTGTCTTAACCGATACATGTGTTATTTAAAAACACTGTTCAGAAAAATAAGGAGTGTTCAATTTGGCTCTAAATACTGAAAATCTTACCCCTACCCCAACAAAATTAAACTTAAAAATCTCCAAAATACGACCGCCTGTACATATAAATGAACAAAGCATACTAATGTTTTACTTTCTTTGCAAAAGATGCATTTGATACATCATAATATGTTATTTTGACACCAGTTGTGTACTTTATGTTCGTTTGAGTTTGACGAATTAGAACATAAGTTATATTGTACTTGTTGATAGAATATCTAATTGGGATACACTATCATAGATTCGCATTTTCCAATTTTGTAACTATTTACTATTTACTGGCAGTGAGGAAAATTTTCCCGGACTTTTCCCCTGCATTCCCATTGGATTATAGTTATTATATGAAAAAACAAAGGAAACGGGGTAAATGTCAAGGAGACAACATCCCATATTCAGGTTGAAACGACCCAAAACAAACCATATAGTAAGCCCTAAAGGCCACAAAAAGGTAAAAAGGTGAATAAATCAATATAAAGTATGTTGATACTTCAGAATTTCTTTGACATCATTGTTTCCAAGTGACAACTCTAAACTAGCTAGCTATCCTAGCAAATTACAATAAAAACTATTCACTTTACAGCCGAATAAATTTTGTTGATGAATATTGATGTTATTATTATGTTTTTCATAATAAAACAAGAATAAAAAAATACTGGTAAAGTGTGTAAGTAGAGAAATATTATATAAAGATGATTAAAAAATTGTAACTTTGTGTTTTCGGTAACATAAAATACTTAAAGATTGTTTATTTGTGAGTAGCAAGTCTGTTGTCCCTTTGTCGAAAATCCGAAAAAACTAATAACGCATAGGTCAATAGTTAGGGGTCAAGGGGACAACAAACTTGCTATTCCGAAACTGTCTATAAGTGTTTTATATACAAAAATACCGAAGTTGCATAAAAACAGTAAATTTAGTTATGCTGTACACGTGTTTCAAGGAGTAACCTCTCATCAGCAGAATTAAAATCAAACAATATAGAAAGCCATTATCCAAAAGTAGTGAAAAAAGAAGTGCTCATTTCCAAAAGTATCGAAATATGAAGCCAAATCCAGTACCAAGGACATCTACCAAGTGCAATCCAAGGAATGAAGCCTCAGTATTTTTATGTGCTTAGAATTTTGATAAAAATGGTATATTTCTATACAACGCAAGGCAAATTTTTCATGTCAGACAAGTTTGACTATTGGGCTGTCAAAAGTGGTAAAAAAAAAGAACTCATTTCCAAAAATATCGAAATAGGAAGCCAAATCCAGTACCAAGAACATCTACCGAGAGCCATACACGGAATGAAGCCTCAGTATTATAAAGGAGTTCGAATTTTGTTTTAAAATGTTAATTTCTATAACATGCAAGCTTAAATTTTCATGTAGAGATGTGTAAAAGCTCAGTGAAAGTGAACAAAGTACCAATAAGACCTAAAAAGGAGAGCCAAAATCAGTTTAGGTCAGAGCTACCCGAGACACTTCTTCGATTTTTACAAAATTTTCTTAAATTTATTCTATTCTAATATTGCGTCCTTTAAACGCTTTTAGAACACCAAAGGGTTCTATTAAGCGTAGAGCGCCCTCGGTACCTTTACAATACGAATACCTGGACGTGATAACCTCAACTGTAAATAGTTCAATAGGGAATAATACATGGCAAAATCCGTATCACATGCCGTATCATCCCGAGTAACCAATATCAGCACGAGGGCCTCTGGCCCGAGGGCTTATATTGGTCGAGGGATGATACGACATGTGATACGGATTTTGCCATGTATTATACAGTTTATCATATATTTAAACAGAGGACTACTAATCCGTAAAATACTGTGAAAAATTGAAATCGGTAAGAGAAAATGCATGTATTTTGTGAAGAGGAAAATTTCAAAATGGGCGGAAACGACTACAAGTTTTGGACTAAATCTAACATGTAAAGGAAAACAGTTTGGCAGAATTTTTTACTGATCCCCACAGAACAATTTCACCCCAAACCAATCTTTGTTATCCCTCCAAAAAATTTTTTTGTCCCCCAAAAAAGTTTAACCCCCGAAATTTTTTTTAATAAAAAAAGTAAAATTGAAAAAAATTTTTTTTCGAAAAAAGGGTATGTGATAAAGGGTAAGCTATGCGATAAAGGGTATGCGATAAAGGGTAAGCCATGCGATAAAGGGTATGCGATAAAGGGTATGACGTCATAGTGTGAATACGGAATGAACATCATGCACTGTATCACATATGCAAAACGTCTGTATTTATTACTAAACATATGATAAAACGATATAACGCATTTTTATTAATTCTATCTGTAAATTTGGCCTTATGTGAAAAAAAGGTTAAAAGTCAATTTTACAACTTTTATTTGTTCGGTATGCTGTTTCGTGGTCTATCTCGTTTCATTTTTAAATCAAAAATGGCATTTGAAACTATCCCTATAGTACCGCTTCGAGTTTTCAAAACATTAATAAACCATTTTAGTATCGAAATAGATTATTCCAATTGTGCTCCATTTGAATTAAAACATTTTAAGACCCATATCTATCTCCGGGTATAAAATATCGATAAATGTAAGGTCTTACCGTGTTCTAATTTGCGAAGAGCCCGGTTACAATAATCCATTTCTTAAAACTCGGGTTTCGGGCCAGCACCGAAATACTGGCTACTGGGTTGGTGAATACCCTCGCATTGCCTCGGGGACTAACAGTTAACCATCAGTGGCATCGAATAACAAACTACCGAAGTCACTGTGAACTTAGTTTCTGATTCTGCATATGGGCATTTTGCTTCAGTGCAGATCAAAACATTTGGAAATCCATATACCGAAATATGTGTAATAGCTGATAGAAAACAATACAAATAGGATCTAAATAGCAAAGCCGAAATCAGCTAAGGACAGACCTATGCAAGAGGGAGATACTTCTTAGTTTTTTAACAAAAACTTTTAAAATTTAGATGTTGCAAATATTCAAATAAAATTGGTTTTCAGGCCAGCACATGTTTTTTGGATTGGAAACTGAACAGTCCGAACAAAAAAATTGAAACAAAATGAAAGGAAAGTAAACAATGTAAGAAAATAGTGTACTTTAATATATAAAGAGAAGACATAAAGGTTTTGATTAAGTAAGAATGAATGAGTTAGGAGGGTATTTGTCCCTTTTCATATAGTATTTCTAAAAGAATATAAAAATGTAACGACTATTGAAAGGAAAATTAACAACATTGTCAGATATGTTTGCACTATGCACTTTAAATACCTACCCTTAGAAGTTTACCTGTATGTATGATTATTGTTTTTTTTTTGTTTTTTTTGTCATTTATTGTTTGTATAATAATTGTTTATCACAAACTATATAGTTTAAAGATAATAAAAATTTGAATTTGAATATAATGCTTACCTGGTAAATTTAATATAACGATTAATTTCTAAAAATAATTCTCTATAGGTACGTCAGTTTATTGAAGTTTGGTGTACCTCACAACAGGAGGTAAGAACACACACATATAAACATAATATCAACATATTCGTTTCATATCTACTCAAAACGTCGACTGCTCTGTTATCTTTTTGTTTCGTGTCGCCATTCGACGAGTAGGCATTTCATCAATCTGTCTGAGACGGGTTATAAGGGAGATAATGTGAATCTAATCCTGGTGGATTTTCGAGACAAAGAAATCTGACACACATTTGGGTAGGATAAAGGTTGTCTTTGATGCACAGGTGCTTGATAACAGGACCCTGAATTTGGCCCTTAAAGTCCCCTTTTTATCACATTTCAGTCATTTATTTGTACTATTTTGTACTAATATAACAACTTGTTCGATATGCACGAGTATGTAGTGATGTTTCTGACTTCAACAACCGAAATCTTTGTCTCACTGAAACAACGGCAGTATAATACCGAAGGAACAAAGGAGTGAAATTCACAAAAATCGAAGTCCAAAGACAGGGCAAAAACGAGAACACAGAAAACAATGACGCTAGAAACAAAACCAACGACGCAAGACAGACACAAAGCACAGAAACAGAAATCAAAACATTCAGAACAAAGGCACTCACAGTGTGAACTCCAGTGAAACTGAGTGTGACATCAGGTGCTCCGGAAGGGTAAGCATGTCCTGCTCTGTTAACAGCACCCGTCACACTGTGAGTGATTCAATCCGGGAAAATGTCAAAGTCGGTAGTTAAATCCGTGAAGACGTGAATCTAGCTGAAAATGTCCACTTTCATTTGGTATAATTAAGAGAAAGTACATCGTCTTTGCAGCGGAAGCTGAAATTAAAGGAGTGGGCTAAATGTTTTTGTTTTCTTTGAATAAGCCCTTGTAAAAATTTGGCCTCGTACGAGTAAAGGAAAAGGTCAGCTAAAAGCGGCGCACAGTTTGTTCCCATAGGAATCCCTATTGTCTGTTGGAAAAACTTCTGCATCAAGGGTTTAGATATCATAAATTGATAAAAACATTCTCTAAGTTTTATTATAGATACATTGACTTATTAAGAAAATTTGGTTCTACATGCAGGGCATTTCACATCCAAACTTCTATGGCAATATCATTTACAAAGCACATAAATTCAAAAATTATCCTTCAAAACTTATTAATCCGTTGAACAAACTTATTCATAAAGGATATAAATACAGCATTGTTGTTAAATCTTTACTTCTGGTTTTTGTTGACAAAAATATTGATCATCTCTTTGTGACCGGAGGGTCAGTCCGTACATGAAAATCAGCATTGTTTTACTACCAGTGCCTCCTCGTCCGGGGATCGAACCCTGGACCTTTTGCTTCGTAGCCAGCCTCGCTACCGAATGAGCTAAAGAAATATTCCGTTAGCTTAGTCGATTTTTACTGGCTATATATCTACTTCCTGAATACAACTCAGGTATGCACCGCCGTGACATCTTAAATGCTTTACACCATAACTTAATTTAAACAATTTTTCATTTTGGCAATATTTGGCATTGCACAATATCATGTTCTTCTTTCATAATTGATGATATTGTTATACCAAATCTATTTAGAAATATTTCAATTGAAGTTTCATATGTAAGAAGGCTTGATATCATAGTCAACGGAAATTATGTCCTTAGCTAGCTGTCAGTAACTGCGAGCATTTGTCCGGACAATACCCGTGTGTATTGTCTTCTTCATTGTAAGGGTACTCGTCTTGATAAGTTGGACTTTTTTCTAGTTTGATTTTTACTGTGAGTCTTTTTGTGTATTTATTTTTTAGCATTCACCACACATAGGGGAGGGTTTGAATCCAAGAAAATGAGTTTAACCCCACCGCAATTTTTGCGCCTGTCCCAAGTCAGGAATATGTTGGTCATTGACTTGTCCTTGTCTTCTTATAAAATTTTAGTTTCTTGATATTTGGGTTATTGGATGTGGTTTGTTTCCATTGATTTATTCACTTTTTTTACCCTTTTGGGGCCATTTAGGGCTTCTCACTGTGTTGAAGACCGTACGGTGACCCCTAGATGCTTTGTTTTAGGTCGCTTTAACCTGGATATGGGATGTTACCTCCTTGACATTTACCCCATTTCGTTTCTTTTTCATATATTGATCAATTTCCTATTTACTACTATCAATGTGCCTTTCGATTGATAGAGCGAAGCGAGTCGAAAGGCACGTTACTTGTAAAGCAGAAAATTTATTTTTTAAGATTCTAGCTAGCAATCATACTTTGATGGGGTTTTCATGGTGACTTCAAGATGAAGAATAACAATAAAAGCATTTTATTCATGTATTTGTAGAAACTTTGTCTCATGTGCATTTACTCCATATCTTTTCATTGTTAATCTTAGAATAGAGTTTGCCTCTCCTGCAGCATAGAGCCCAAAACAAGATCCCCCTGCTATAGAGATGTATGCTCTTTATAAATTTCAGTTATGGTGTACTTGCTCTTGGGAGAATATTTCATAATGATACCCTATCATATTTTAAAATTTTGGCAGATTTTGTTTTTATTTTTAATTTAAATATGTTTTTCTGACCATCTTGTTTATAGTACCAATATCACTTGTTTTATTATGCCATGTTATTCTTGCAACTTGTTCGATGAGTGCTCTGTGGTTGTTTATATGTTGTGACTGTCTTCTCTGAGTCTTTCTCGGGCAACGGATGACAACAGTTGTAAGAAGATTTTGTAAGTGAAACATATGTTTACAACCCCGCTTCCATGAATAATTAGAAGATACATGGATCTAGCGTTGCTCGTTATATAGCAAGGAATTTCGCTCAAACCGTTTTTAGGAGCCGTCTTGAACGTACTATGAAGTATGAGCAAAGCTAATTGTTGAAGGCCTCATGGTGACTTCAAAATGAAGAACACCCATAAAAGCGTTGTACCATTGCTTGGTGTGATCATGCATTTGAAGAGACTTTGTCTCATGTGCATTTACTACATATCCTTTTATTTTTAAATGAGAATTTAGTTTCATTGAACAACCATTTTCATCAATTTTGTTTAAAAAATATTTGATGTCATTAAGTTATATGAAGCTCTTAAAGAAAGGGTATTTCATAACTACCCTATTACCTTATAACATATAGGATCACTGAACTCATTTCAAGAAAATTTTCGACTACTGTGAAAGTACTATTATTCGTGGGGTTCCAATTTTCGTGGATTTCGTGGTTCGCTTAAACCACTAAATTAAGTTCCCAACGAAATGCATTTTTTCTATAGAGTTTTAATGTATACAATTCGAAACCACGAATTTAAGTACCGACAAAATACTGATATTTAGAAAAACCACGAAAATTGATGTCCACGAATAAAAGTACTTCCACAGTATTTTAGTTCATTCTCAAGAAAATGTGTAACATTCACAAATAGGTGATCTTCTTTATTTTTCGTACCTCCCTCTTTTAAGACAATAAGAAACTGGAAAGCTTTTTGTTGCTTAAAAGTATTATCTTGCGTCGGAGAAAAGACGAAAATGCAAAACGGAAATTGGTGTTCAGTGTGATCAAATACGGTTGAAAGTTAATAGACTGACAGACCTGTCTCAAACCTGTCAATTCCGTTTTGTCTTATTCTTTCCTTTTCAAGACGCTGTTCATGAAGTTGGTAGTCTACCTGTATTCAATTAATTTCCGAAATGGCCATACAGCTCATTAAAATTATTGCAGTTGGAGTTTACATATGTGTTATGGACTCAAGTTTATTTACTCCATATTCTTTCGTAAAATATTTAGTTTCATTTGTATGCTTATTATACTATAGGGAATAGAAAAATGATAGGTTTGGGTACCCATTAATCGATTTAATCCTACCGCTTATTTTGCTGGTGCGGTCTTGTGCCTGTACCAAGTCCGGCTATCCCGAGTTCCTGTCGTTGTTTACGTTTATCTTTTATTGGTGATTATCTTGTGCAGTTCCCTTGAGGGTTATGGCATGTGACCGTGATCTTCGGCCAATGTAATTGTATCCTGTTATATTTTCAATTTTAATAGATGTCATTGGCTTGCATTTTCTGATTGGTTGTTTAATATTGAAAAAAAAAATTATGAAGGAAACCCCCTTTTCACTTATGATCATTTTCAAGGAAAACAACTCCCATCGCTGGAACTGAAATGATCTCATAGAAAATTAATAATAAGCAACTAAGACTAAATTATTTGGTATTAATTTAGCTGTTTTGAGTCGTATCACCTTTTTGTAGTTTATTTTGTTTTGTTTATTTTTACATTGTGACCTGATACAGAGAAATTTTCATTCAGTTTGCCTTCACATGTCTTGAAAGCAATAGAGAAAAAGGGAGTTAGCCAGTGGACAGAACTGGTCAGTCTAGGAAATGAAGAAATGGATCACATATATCAGTTAATTATAAGAGAAAAAGAAACAATAAAGAACCAATGACGGCAAATTTTTATTACAGGCTATAAAAGGGCCTGTAAGTCTCGTACAACTTTGGAACTTCCGGGATCAAAAATTGTACCTGGAAGTTACATTTTAAACAAAGATATATGACGTTTCAAACGAAAATTGGAACGTCATTTTCCTCTGACGTCATGATTTGGCGGGGAATGTTTTCGAATTGCCTATTTATCGTTGATTCTCGTGAGTCACATGACGAGACTTACAGACCCTATTCTACAACAAAAACATATGAAAGGCAAAAGACAATAGTCAACAATGAAATGAACTCGGATCAGCTGGACCTGGTACCCGCACTAGCAAAATCTAACTCTAAATTTTTGGGAAGACGAACTTCTTTTTCCCTATCCCGGTTACGAATATCGTTTTATACGTAGAATAAAAACTAATACATGAAGATATCTAGCTGAATGACCACTATGTTGAAGGAATCAGTTCAATGTAATTTGGATAGGTGGAATGCTTGCCGCAAAACTGTCGGCCAGCCCATTCTGTTGATAAATCACTGTCGAACAACGGACGAAAAAATGAAAACTAAAAGTCATGATGATACGTTTGCTTGGTCAAACCCTTGTAGATCCTAAGTAAGAATAATTTTTCCAACTTGCGTAAATACTATTAGTTTCCAAATAAGAATACTATGTCCAGCTGAGGTAAAGTCCTATGGGTCCAAAATGTGACCTGTTGGAATAAAGACTAAGGGCCTGTTCACACTGGAGTTAATCCGGATTTAGTTAATCTGGATTATTTTAATGCGGATTTAGTTAATCTAGAACGTTACGTTCACATTTACCGGTTTTTAGTTGAAATACAAGTAACATTGTGGATTAAGTTAATCCTGATTAACTTTTGAAGTGTGAACGTAATGTGGATTACGCAGTTTTTACCTGAGTTAACCCGGATTAACTTTTGTAGTGTGAACAGGCCCTAAGATTCAAAATCGGAACAGTATGTGTTACTTGGGTTTAGACTAACAAGGTCACAAATCTGAACAATATGTCCTATTAGAATGAAGACTTCTAGATCAAGAGTCAGAATAATGCGAAATGTTTGAAAGGAAACTGGTAGATCCCAAAATCAGTATAATTTGCTGTACCAAGGTGATGGCCTATAGGTCCCAAATCAGAATACATGGAGTTTGTTCTTATGGATTAAAGATCGGTATATCCCAAATCAGAACAGACAGATAAGTTTGTGTCTTATTGGAATGAAGGCTGACAGATCTCAAACCATAATAATATGCACTACTGTAGTGAAGACGGGTAGATCCGGAATCAGAGTATGTATCCCATTTGAATAAAGACCGATAGGTCCCAAATCAGAGTATGTATCCTATTTGAATAAAGACCGATAGGTCCCAAATCAGAGTATGTATCCTATTTGAATAAAGACTGATAGGTCCCAAATCAGAGTATGTATCCTATTTCAATAAAGACCGATAAGTCCCAAATCAGAGTATGTATCCTATTTGAATAAAGACCGATAAGTCCCAAATCAGAGTATGTATCCTATTTGAATAAAGACCGATAAGTCCCACATCAGAGTATGTATCCTATTTGAATAAAGACCGATAGGTCCCACATCAGAGTATTTATCCTATTTGAATAAAGACCTATAGGTCCCAAATCAGAGTATGTATCCTATTTGAATAAAGACCGATAGGTCCCAAATCAGAGTATGTATCCTATTTGAATAAAGACCGATAGGTCCCAAATCAGAGTATGTATCCTATTTGAATAATGACCGATAGGTCCCAAATCAGAGTATGTATCCTATTTGAATAAAGACCGATAAGTCCCAAATCAGAGTATGTATCCTATTTGAATAAAGACCGATAGTTCCCAAATCAGAGTATGTATCCTATTTGAATAAAGACTGATAGGTCCCAAATCAGAGTATGCATCCTATTTGAATAAAGACTGACAGGTCCCAAATCAGAGTATGTATCCTATTTGCATAAAGACCGATAAGTCCCAAATCAGAGTATGTATCCTTTTTGAATAAAGACCGATAAGTCCCAAATCAGAGTATGTATCCTATTTGAATAAAGACCGATAAGTCCCTAATCAGAGTATGTATTCTATTTGAATAAAGACTGATAGGTCCCAAATCAGAGTATGTATCCTATTTGAATAAAGACCGATAAATCCCAAATCAGAGTATGTATCATATTTGAATAAAGACAGATAGGTCCAAAATCAGAGTATGTATCCTATTTGAATACAGACCGATAGGTCCCAAATCGGAGTATGTATCCTATTTGAATAAAGACTTGTAGGTCCCAAATCAGAGTATGTATCCTATTTGAATAAAGACCGATAAGTCCCAAAGCAGTGTATATATCCTATTTGAATAAAGACCGATATGTCCCATATAATAATGATGTGAACTACTGGAATAAAAAATGATAGATCCCATATTCGAATAATGTGCCCCCATTGCAATATAGACTGTTACGTTCCAAATCAGAATAAGGTGTCCTTTTGCGGTACAAATTGGTAGATTACGTCCTTTCGCTAAGAAGTCGGATATTTGTTAAAAAAGGAGAATACTATGTCTTTTAGATTTAAAACTGTTAGGTCTCAAATCTCTATTTTGTGTCCTTTTTAAATACAGTCAGTTAATATCCAAATAAGAAAAAATGTGCCCTAATGTGAAAAAACAAATAGTCCAAAATCCGAATAATTGGTATAAAGTGTGGTTGGTACGAAATCAGAACCATGATGTGACATGTGTTTATGTGCAGTGTAACTACATTTCCTTGCAAAGTAACATGTCAAATCAGTGTTATTTTAGTGTAACGTGTTAGTATACGAATGAACAAGAGTTCATAATGTATACCTGTAATGTATACACACTACAGAGTGAATCATTTGAAATTTGGTCTGAAGCTTGAAATAACTAAATACCGAAGTTAATGTGAATTTAATTTCTGCATATACGCATTTCGACAACTTATGTCTCTTCAGTGCAGATAAAATCTAAACGTTTGGAAGACCAAATACAATGTACTCAAAGATATTTGAAAACTGATAGAGAACAAATAGCCAATATGATCTAAATATAAAGCCAAAATCAGCTAAGGACAGAGCTTTGCATGATGGAGATACTCCTTAGTTTTCAACAAATTTACCAAAAATTAGATATTGTAAGGTTCCAAACATAATCGGCTTTCGGGTCAGCACCAAAGTACTGACTACTGGGCTGGCGAATACCCTCGGGGACTAACAGTCCACCAGCAGTGGCATCGACCCAGTGGTTACAAATAACTAAATACCGAAGTTACTGTGAATTTAATTTCTGCATATGCGCATTTCGACAACTTATGTCTCTTCAGTGCAGATAAAATCTGAACGTTTAGAAGACCATATACTCAAAGATATGTAAAAACTGACAGAGAACAAATAGCCAATATGATGTAAATATAAAGCCAATGATGAGTTGTATTGTGTTAATAATTTTCAACTTTGTCGGGACTCCTTTTCCTGCTTGTCGATTCGTTGATTTCTTTCTAATGTTAGCCAAATTTACATCACAGATTTCTTGTTTTCTAACAGAGGGAATGATTTCAAATTTGGTCTGAAGCTTTGAAATGATGAGTTTTATAGTGTAAGTCATTTTCAGGTAAATCACTTGATAACTTCCTGTTTTTCGATACTTCGATGTTTAACTATGAACCAAATTTTGTCAATGATGTATTGGCTTGTTTTGGAGGAAATGTTTTCATATTTAAATTTACTGTTTTTATGCAACTTCGGTATTTTTTTGTATTACATAAGCGGTTTTTAGGTCTTTCACTGAACTACTTCCTGTTTGCTGAAATTTTGAAATTTTGATTTAATTTTTAATAATTGTGACCGTGACTGGAAAAATGGGGTCAGATGAGGTAATTAGTCTTTTTTGAGCTATTGCATTTTTGGAATGCATATCGGTTGGATAAACAACTCTGAAAATATTTTCAACGAATTCTGTGTTCTTACAGAGATACAGGTAGTTTTGTGATTTGACACTTATTGATCTTAAGGGAGTACGAGCCTGAGATTTCAGAAGCATTCTATATCCTCGGGTTTTATCCATTCAAACAGTGCTAAATTTTTTTGCACATGGATCGCATCTTCTTGGTCATAAGTCACTTTAAAATACATAAAATAGGCTGTGTATAAAATTTAATTAAGTTCCAATTATAATTTCATATATTTAAAGGCCTATAAACATCTTATGCAAATTGAAGGAAAACTCTAGAGAGATCTGTTTCCCGCCAAAATTTTGACGTCTTATATCTAAAAAATTCCTACATGGATTTTCAAAATTTTTTGCTCAAGTTGTTCCATTAGTAGTGCTCTTCAAAACAAAAGATCAGAATTTTAATTCTAATTATAAAATTTCTGAGACTCGTACTCCCTTAATTTATTTATTAATTTTAACAGACGGCAAATTACATCGGATCTTTTAAATTTTTAGAGTTACGATAATATCAGGTGAAAGAAATAGTTTTGATTCTGAGACTGAATAAAACTTTGGTTTTGTGTTATTTTTTGTTAAATTAAGACGTTTACAGAAAAAACTCAATTTTCAAATATTCTGTATTGAATTTGAAATGATTAAATAGTATTTTTTTTAATTACACGGAATTAAAATCGTATGATCAATATGATAATTTTTTTTCGGTCGTTGTTTCTCGTGTTGATAATCTAAAGTTGCCCGATTGTTTTACTCAAAACGTATCAGTGTAACATTGCGTTGGCACAAAATGCGCATCAAATGAACATCGAAAACGTTTTCGATAGGTGTTAGATGTGCATTACATGTACGCGTGGTCGCAGCATATCTTTTCTAAACTAAGTACTTTTCACGATCCTTCGTATGATTTCAAACACAAAGTGGTTCCTTCGTTTCTCGATGCAATGACATAGAAATTGAATTGAAAAAATAAAAGAATAACACGAATGCAACTTGCGCAAACAGGGTTTTTAAAAAAACTATTAAACGTCAAATGAATTGATGTTTAATTTTAGAAAGTTAACATGTTAAAGTATCAATGTCAGCCTTTTCTCACAAATACATATCGCAAGTAAGGAAATAAAATGTTGCACGTTAGGTTAAACAGGCGTTTGAAAAGATGACGTTAACTTTAGAACGTCATTTCTCGATAACGTTATTGCCGCATCTGGCCCCATTTTCTCAGACGCGGTCACAATTTAGTCTGAAACTAAGAAATGATGTGGTTTAGTAAAGGTTCAAGAATCACTGTATCCAGATTATTACTGTATCAACACATAAGTGTGTCAAACAGAATTTGTATCCACCCTTATATGATTTTTACTTTCGCCCTAGAGTTCAGGATCGAAATTATGGGGCCCTTCCGACAACGCCAGTTTCGACATGCTCTAATTATTATAAACTGCATTTAACCTTTCAATTTGTCCTCTCCGTTTATATTTAAATATCATGAATGTTTTGACCACTTACTGCAATGGATTTGGCAACTTGCTACAATAAATTTGGAAAAAGCATGATAAAATTGTATTCTAATTTTGACGTGAGGATTTTCTGTTACCTACAGATTGACCATGGCAGAATCTACCTTTCCATGTGGTCTATGTGCATACAATGACATCAATAAAATTGCATACAAGTGGTGTACCAGTTGTCAGGAAGGTTTTTGTAAAGACTGTGAGAAGTTGCATAAGGCTTCAAAGATTTTGAGAGACCATAAACTAATAGGGATTGAAGACTATCACAATATTTCCACAACATGTGAAGAGCACGAAAAGATCCTTGTTTTCATTCTGTAAATAACATGATGCGCCTCTTTGTTTATCGTGTGTCCTAACTCGGCATAGATCTTGTGGGGACTTAGTACCTCTTGTGGATGCAGCGAAAAATGCAAAATCATCAACCGCTTTAATTGATTTAAAAGAAACCATTTCCGTCGGCCTCAAAAATATTCAAGCTACAATTCAAAATACAATCCCGGAATACCTGATTAAAGAGGAGAAGAGAATCAGAGAAGAAATAAGAGAGGTACGAACAAAAATAGACAAACATTTAGATGAGATGAAACAAAACTTGATTGTAGAGTTAAACTCAAAGCTCGCATCGTTGAAATCAAAGCAAAGCGAAGCTTTAAAAATTTTGAAAGAATCAGAAAAAACAATGAAACATTTGGAAGCCCAGACAACCAAGTTGAAAAATCTTGCATCTGATTTACATATTTTCTTAGGAACCCGTAAGATAAACAGAGAAGTACACGAATGGCTAAAATCAACATTGAAACAAAATGTCGTTAAAAACTACAATGTTAATATCGAGATTGATCATGTTCTTAGATCACTTCTGATTGACGTTAAAACATTTGGGAACATTCATGTTGAAGTGACAAAGACACATGTACAATTATCACAACCAAAGATCGCTAAGGCACAAATACATTTACATCCTGTTACGAAAAGTCTAAGGGAAACCGAAGTCAATCTGAAACAAACACTAACCATCAAAAAGGAATCCGGTAATATGTGGGTTATAGGATGTGTAATTTTACCTTACGGTCATGTGTTAATTGCAGACTGCCATGGTAAGAAACAATTAATGCAGTACAGTCAGAATGGAACACATGCCCGTAACACCCCTGTCTCTAGTAAACCATACGATATAACAGTGATAGATTCAGACCGTGTAGCAGTATCATATGGAACATCAGGATACATTGAGATTCTAAACATACAGAACACAACAGTAGAAAAGAAAGTAGATTTAGACACCTGGACCTGGGCATTATCTTACCAAGGAGGAAAACTTTATGTTGTTGTTAGTAGTCGTGGTATAGTTGTCATTGACATGTCTGGGAAAATAGTGAACACTATAAACATCAACGTCGATACCGTGCGGTATGTGACAACTACAGCAGACAAGATATACTACTCTTATTACACGGGACAAACAGTAACATGCTGTGATATGTCTGGTAAACAAATCTGGAAATTCGAGGACGATTCTGTAATAAGTCCACTCGGTCTAACCATCGATAACAATCAGAACGTATTTGTTGTAGGATGTGCTTCTGACAATGTTACCATTATATCACGTGACGGTAAAACAAGAAATACATTACTAACTGAATCTGATGGTTTAGTCCGTCCGAGAGCTATTGACTTTAATAAGGATACCGGGGATATATGTGTTTGTAATGAATCTGATACAAAAGCCTTTCTATTCAAAGCATCCTTATTGAAATAAACAAACCTACTGTGATAGAATTTAATTTTGGATTTTGAAGCGTTTTTTTTATATGATATTTGATTGTAGAATTAAACTGAAACGAAATAATTCGTTATTAAAAAGTACAATGAAAGGACTCTGCAATAACTTCATTAATAACATATAACAACACATAAGAATCTCCAAAAGTTATTCGGTATTTATACTTTCCTAGATTTACCTATACGTATAAGAGCATTAGGACTGTATGTAAGATCGAACAAATAATGGGATATAGAGTAAATGTACATGTGCCAAAAAGCCCACAAATACATCCTGTCAAACATGATAAAAATACGGAGTGGCTATTTGTCCGGCTAGCCGGACGAATAATGTTATGATTATTTGTCCGGCCATAAGAGTGCGCATGTCAGTTTTTGATCACGCAATGTTATCTGCAGGATCAGCGTGGAGCTCACGTGAAACCCGATCACTCCGAGTAGTTGTCTCTTTGACATATTCCCCGTTTTCATTCTTTATTATATTTCCATTTTGAACACAGAGTTGAAGTATTATTAAGATACATTTTAATATCACTATTCAGTTCGATTAGTCATAACACTCTTCATGCTGCTTCTGAACAAATTCTCTCTGCACTAAACTTTACAAAGCACTATTTACCCGGCTAGCCGGACAAATAGTCTCAGCACTATTCATCCGGTTAGCCGGACAAATAGCAACTGCCTAAAAAATAACAAAGTAAATGCAAAAACATAAGCAGGTGTAATTTAAGATAGATAAAAATTAGTAAACTTGAATCAAAGTAACTGAGGACCAAACCGGAAGTCTTAGAGGAGGAATTCAAACGATGACGACATCGGAATAACTAAGATACAATAGATGTTTGTATATGTGCTTCACATATGTTTAACATAAAGAAGACTACTGTAGACACATATATACAGATGATCAGCACGGACGAATCCTTTGGGAACAATCTTTAGTTGTATCAAGAAACGCTGAAGTAAATCAGTAAAAATTATATAAACAGCAATCAGAAAATAAAAATAAATCGATCAACTCTCTATTCTATGGATTTAGATATGGTGCTTGATGCCTAAATTTAAAAATGTAAAAAAAGTTAATCTGGGTAAAGTCTATTGAAGATAATTTTGTCAAAATATTAGAATATTTGGTTTTCTTAGTGGTTTCTCTGATGTTTTTGTTAAATATTTTAACACATCTGTTTGCCATATTTTTTGTACAACATGCAGGTTACGATACAAGGTGTTACTTAAAAAGCGATTTGAAAATTACGAAAAGTGCATGATACAAGAAAAATAATATACATATACGTAACGGCTCTAAATGTTATTTATTGTGATATTTCTTGCGTAAATATGGTGGTGCATACGACAAGAAAAACAGTGAAAACACGAAAGGATGATTTTCCGACTTTTGATCAATCACGGTTATTACTTAGACCACGAAGCAGTAGTTACTAATGACATAGGTTCTACAACGTTCAAAACAGAGAAAAATCCAAACTGGAATAGAGCCTGTAAGTCTTGTACAATTTTGGAATTTCTGGGATCAAAAAATGTACCCGGAAGTTACATTTAAAACAAAAGTATATGACGTTTCAAACAAACAGTTGAACGTCATAATGCTCAGACGTCATGTTTTGGCGGGAAGAGTTTTTGAATTGCCTGTTTATCGTGGGTTCTTGTGAGTCACATGACCAGACTTACAGACCCTATTGGTTTTGATTATCGTTAATACTTATAAAAAATGGCAGTGTGAAAAGTGCAAAAACACTTATCAGATGCTAGGACAGGGAATATGTTCAGGTCTTGTTGCTAATACAAAATGTATGGCCATTAAAACGACATCAAATATGGATATAAAAACAATGAAATGATATGGAGTAAATGCACGAGACAGTCTCTACAAATACGTGTAAGAACCAAGCAATGGAGCATTGCTTTTATTGTTAATCGTCAGTTTAAGTGTCCTCAACATTAAGCTTTGTTCATACATCATAGTAAGTTCAAAACGGTCCCTAGCACCGGTTTGGTAAAATTCATTGCTAAATGGTGGACAACGCTACATCCATGTTAATTTTTACATAGATGTCGTTCTTATGACATGTCTTTTTTTCATTATTTTTCCGGTGATGCCATTGTCTATATTTTTAGACTGGCACTTCAGTTATCTCTTACTTTATCACTATGGCATTTTACAAGGGATTATTCAATAAAAAAATAAACAATGAAAGGATATGGAGTAAATCTACATGAGACAATACTCTATACATATATACATGCTAAATCTAATGCAACTGAAGAACGCTTTCATTGTTATTTTATTACCATAATCTTGCCTTGAAAATGTCATGAAGATTGATTGTTTTTTCTTAAATTAGCCTCTTAATGACTGCACTTTCTTTTTATATATATTCTAAATACTTGTGTTACCTTGATGATTGAGATATCGTTTACTTATTAGTGCAAAACCGAGTGACTTTTGTAAATTATATTTAACTAGAACTGATATGTTTTTCTAATTTTTCAATCACTATTTCATTTTACATGTGATTATGCAATGAACATTAATTAATGAAAGGATATGGCGTAAATGTACATACGACAAATTCTCTTTTAATTTACTGTAAAGCCGATCATTGGAACCGCGTTTTTATTGTTGTTTTTCATCTTGAACTCCTAGGTGAAGCCTACAACAGTTTCAAAGGTAAGTTCAAGACGGCACCTAGAATCGATTTTAGAGACATTCATTGCTATAGATGAAAACATCAGTACATACTTGTTTTTTTCATTGGATGAGAGACTGTTATCAAACAAGAAAAAAAATTAAAATGCAAAGTTTTTTTTACAATCGTTGTCCTCCTTTGCCTTACAAAAAAACTAGCGCGAACTGACAACTGATCATCATAGCATATAAACAACCACAAGGTTCTAAGAGAGTCAAATGCAAGAAGACTTAGTGTAATCAAAATATGAGATGAAGGCAATATAAAAAGAGCCTGTATTTGAAGCAATTGAAAGAACAAAAACTTCGATAAAAAACGAAATTTTCCAGAATTTCGTTGGGTGGGTCTAAAAAAGGGCCTGTTCTAACATTGCGTGGGGGGGGGGGGGGGGGTGCATGGAGGTTATTCCAGCCCATGGCCTAAAAGGGTCCAATGTTAAAGTAAGTTCCCTGTTTGCAGCCTGCCACAGTGACGAATATTGGCAATATTGGCAAAATGGCCACCTGGGTCCCTGCCAAACAAAATTTAGTAGCTCAGCTAATGTTTTACTACTCCAGTACTATATTGTCAACCAAACTTTCCTGATATTCCAGTTGCAACCTTGGCTACTGGTTTAGAAATTTTAGTGGCCAAGGTCAAATTTTAAGGACCTTGGGCTACTGGGGTCCTGGTAATTTGCATCCCTGCAGCCATGTTGGATGACACAAAACTATTTGGTCGTGGATCATGACCTGAATAAATCAGTTTGCAGAGGAACATCTGAACACTTTTGTTGCCAAGTTTGGTTCATATTGACTCAGCACATTTTCAGATCTTTGAATGTCTTTTCCCATTGGGTCCAAAGTAGTTCCAGGCTTGCAGCCATCTTGGATATATCGCTGAACTTAAAAACAATTTTTTTTTGCAGGGAACCACCTAAAGACCATTATGGCCAAGCTTGGTTCCATTTGGCTCAGCAATTTTAGATGATAAGATCTTTGAATGTCTTTTCCCATAGGATACATTAAAACCATGTCCCCTGCGTGCGGCCATTTCAGATATAGCGCTGACATGAAAAACAAGTTCTTTGCAGAGGACCACCTAAGGAACATTGTGGCCAAGTTTCACTCCAATCGGCTCAGTAGTATCAGAGGAGAAGAAATCTAAATGTGTTTTCCAATAGGACCCAATGTTCAAAATATGTTTCCAGCTGGTGGCCTTCTTGGCTATAGCGCTGACCTGAAAAAAAAATTCTAGGAAACCACCCAAAGACAAAGATGGTCAACATCATAATGAGCAACTGCCTATTCGTGTTGGTAGGAAGAGAAAACAAATCAAACATGAATAGGTATGCAAGACAACGTAAATCTCAAACACATATGAGCACAGCCTCGTTAGAGACAATCTTCATCTTGCCCTTAGGAGCGTGAGATTCTTTTCCTCGCACACCAACCCGTATTAGATTCATATAGTTTCTAATGTACAAACTGAAAATTTGAATATTTCTATACTTGTAATTTGTTCAAACTGAAAATAAAAATTATAATGTGCACAAAATGTTTGTACAGATTATAATTTGTACAACATTACAACTGGTACAATATATATATTTTGATAAAGAGCCGGATAGGTCTCGAAATATCAACTTTTAAATGTGTGTACTGTTCACTTCAGTCTACTGCCTTGTTTTATTATTCTCACGAAGTGTGTATCTTTTTCCAGTATGTCGGGAATGTTGATGTTGTTGCTTTGTTTTGAGATGATTATATATATATATAT
>MJUU01035100.1:137764-165865 GCA_002080025.1 Modiolus philippinarum
GGTCCCAAATCAGAATTCTGTGTCTTAATGAAATGAAGGCTGATAGATTCAAAACCATCATAATATGCACTACTAGGGTTAAGACCGATGGATCCCAAATCAGAGTATGTATACTATTTGATTTAAGACCGATATGTCCAAAATAATGATAATGTGTATTATTGGAATAAAAACGGGAAGATCCCAAAACCGAATAATGTGCCCTATTAAATAAAGACTGTTTCGTTTCAAATCAGAATAAGGTATCCTATTGCATTTCCAAACTGGTAAATGTTAGATAAGAAAGTGTAAGAAAATGCGTCCTACTGGGGACAGACCATTATGAGACAAACAAAATATGTCTGTTTTGAATAAAAAGTGTTCGGTCCCAAATCTCTACATTGTGTCCTTTTGAAATACAGACAGTTATAACCCAAATCAGTGCGCTATCGTTGAAAAGACAAATTCGTCCAAAATCTTAACAATTTGTCCAATATAATTGGTATAAAGTATGGTTGATCCCAAATCAGAACCATGTGAAATGTCTTTTGTTGACTGTGACTACTTTTCCTTGCACACTTACGTATTTTGATATTTACATGTCAAATCAGTGTTTTTCTAGTACGACGTGTTAGTATAAGAACGAACACGGGCTCATATTATTAAAAATAACATGCAACTTTTCCTCATAATGATGTACGTGAATGATATGTAACTTAACAATTCATGCATATTCATTATCATTCCACTTGTATTCTAATTTTGACGTGAGAATTTTCTGTTACCTACAGATTGACCATGGCAGAATCTATCTTTCAATGTGGACCATGTACATACAATGACATCAGTAAAGTTGCGTACAAGTGGTGTACCGTTTGTCAAGAAGGTTTTTGTAAAGACTGTGAGAAGATGCATAAGGCTACTAAAATTTCCAGGGACCATAAACTGATAGGAATTGAAGACTACCGTAAGCTTTCTAGTATTTCTGTACAACAAATCTGTGAAGAGCACGAAAAGATCTTTGATTCGTACTGTAAATTACACGATGTACCTCTCTGTTTATCTTGTGCACTAACTTTGCACAAATCTTGCGGGGACATTATACTTCTTGAGGATGCTGCAAAAAATGCAAAATCATCAACCGCTTTAATTGATTTACAAGAAACCATCTCAGTCGGCCTCAAAAATATCCATGCCATAATTCAAAATACAAACCCGGAATTCCTGATTAAAGACGAGAAGAGAATAAAGGGCGAAATAAGAGAATTACGAACGAAAATAGACGAATATTTAGATGAGATGGAACAAAACCTGATTTTAGAGTTACACTCAAAGCTAGCGTCGTGTAAATCAAAACAAAGCGAGGTTTTTAAAATGATGAAAGAATCAGAAAAAACAATGAAAGATTTGGAAGACCAGACAAACGAGATGAGAAATCTTGCATCTGATTTACATATTTTCCTGGGAACACGTCGGATAAACAGAAAGGTTCATGAATGCTTAAAATCAACGTTGAAACGAAATGTAATTGAAAAATACAATGTTAATGTCGAAATTGATCCAGTTTTTAGATCTCTTATGACTGATGTTAAAACATTTGGGAAAATTAACGTTGAAGAGACAAAAACACCTATAGAATTCACACAAGCAAAAGTCGCTCAGGCACAAATACATTTACATCCCGTTACGAAAAGTATAAGTGAAATCGAAGTCAATCTGAAAAAAACATTCACCATCAAAAAGGAATCAGGTGGTTTGCGGTTTACAGGATGTGTAATCTTACCTGACGGTCACGTGTTAATTGCAGACTATCGTGGTGAGAAACAATTAATGCAGTACAATCAAAATGGAATACATGTCCGTGACATTCCTGTCTATAGTGAACCGTACGATATAACAGTGATAGATTCAGACCGTGTAGCAGTATCCTATGGTGGATCATTTTACATTGAGATTTTAAACATACAGAACACAACAGTTGTAAAGAAAGTAGATTTAGGCAACACCACAAAGGGGTTGTCTTACCAAGGGGGAAAACTTTATGTTATTGTTTACGGTCGGGGTATAGCTGTCATTGACGTATCGGGGAAAATAGTGAACACTATAAACATCACATTTGATTCCGTGTGGTATGTGACAACTACAACAGATAGGATATACTACTCTGATTACGTTGCAAATACAGTAACCTGCTGTGATATGTCTGGTAAACAAATCTGGAAATTCAAGAACGATTCTGTTGTAATGCCGTACGGTCTAACTGTCGACTACAATCAGAACGTAATTGTTGTAGGATATGGTTCTAAAAATATAGCCATTATATCACGTGACGGTCAAACAAGTAAAATATTACTTACTGGATCTGATGGTCTAGACGGTCCGAGAGCTATTGACCTTAATAAGGATACCGGGGATATCTTTGTTTGTAGTCATGGTAACACAAAAGCGTTTTTATTTAAAATCTCCGAATTTAAATAAACAAAACTACTGTGATCGAATTTACTTTTGAATATTGAAGCTTGTGTTAGTATTATTATTGTTATTATTTTTGATTGTAACAAATAAACTGAAGCAAAAAAGTTCACTGATAAAAAATTTATCAGCTACAGGACTGTAATTTTATTATTATTTTTTATTTAGTTTATTATTATTAGTTAAAATACAAATATCAAATATTTGACGTGATATTCCAAAAAAAATTAATACCAAAAATTGATAGAGTTTTGAATTTTGCGGAAACAATACATAGACCAGTGTAGTTAAAAAATCTCATATGAGTAAACTAAGAGTCAAATTAGCTAGAAACTATCTTACCTACAAACTCTAAAGTAAATCAGTTGGTATTTTACAAGCGATTATTCAATGAAAATAATCAATAAAAGGACATAGAAGACTTGTACATGAGACTAATTCTCTATCAATACACGACAAAACCAAGCTCTGGAACAAGGCATTCATTTAACGAATCCTTCAACAATAAGCTTTGATTATACATCATAGTAAGTGAAAGAAGGTCCTAGCACTAGTTTGGGCGGAATTTATTGCAACATGTTCAACTCTACAAAAACATTTTGTTTCTATACTATCTATTCAGGATCTCTAACAGACATAAAACGAAATGGCCAAGTTTTTTTTTATACAATTGTCGTAATCATCTGCTTTACTAACATACTAGCCAATACTAACGAATGGAAGAAAATCACAAAATATAAAAAAGGCACTCATTGAGTAAATTGCAAGAAAACCTCCTATTAAAAAATGACGAATTGACCGGATGGTCAGAGGAACATTCAGAATTACAAAAAGAACTTATATATATATATATGTCCTATTATCTTCATATTTAAACATATATGGATATTATACGAGACAAACACCGTGACTATTGTGGTCATATGATATACTTTAGTTGAGTGTGTGGTTGGTGGTATGATAAACAATAGGGCAGAGATTGTAGGAATGTCCCCTGTCCCGCTTTGAATTGTTGTCACATGATATACTTCATGTGTTAGTGTGTAACTTGTGGTATGACAAACAATAAGACAGAGATTGTAGGTATGTACACTATCACGGTGTGTATTGTGGTCACATGGTATACTACATGTTGCGTATGTAATTGGTGGCATGATAAACACTAGGACAGAGATTGTAGGAAGGTATCCTATCATGGTGTGTATTGTGGTCACATGATATACTTCATGTTGAGTGTGTAACTGTGGTATGATAAACAATAAGACAGAGATTGAAGGAATGTATCCTATCACGGTGTGTATTGTGGTCACATGATATACTTCATGTTGCGTATGTAATTGGTGGTATGATAAACAATAGAGCAGAGATTGTAGGAATGTATCCTATCACTATGAGTATTGTGGTCACATGATATACTTCATGTTGAGTGTGTAACTGATGGTATGACAAACAATAGGACAGAGATTGTAGGAATGTATCCTATCATGGTGTGTATTGTGGTCACATGATACATTCATGTTGCGTATGTAACTGTTGGTACGATAAACAAAAGGGCAGAGATTGTAGGAATGTATCCTATCACGATGAGTATTGTGGTCACATGATATACTTCATGTTGAGTGTGTAACTGATGGTATGACAAACAATAGGACAGAGATTGTAGGAATGTATCCTATCATGGTGTGTATTGTGGTCACATGATATACTTCATGTTGCGTATGTAACTGTTGGTATGAATGGTACATCATGTTGAGTGTGTTACAGACCTTTCCACTCTCTTATCTTAAATCAGTGATTTAGCCAATCACATCTGTAGAATTTTAACAAAAAATTACAGCACATGTGGTCGGAAATATCCTCGGTCAAGCTCTCTTATCATAACGCTATAAGTTATTGGAAATTTTAGAAAAATTTACAAAATAAACAAAAAAAATAGGTTGTTCTGATTGATTTTATTCAAATGACAGTTGTTTAGATGGAACCTTGGATAAAAGCTTTATAAAATTCTAACCTTTAAAGAATAAAAACAAATTTAAAGAATAGACTTTTATGATATATCAAGCTTTGGTGTACCAATTGCGCAAATTCCTTGTAAATAAAATTATTAATTTAATTTACAACTTTTTACTGCAATTTATATTTTGTCTTTAAAAATGTGTTCGAAACTAGAAACTGGAATTCATATGCAGAGATATTTGCATATATAAAATAATGAAAACAATACAATAGCATCTTTGCTTGTTTATGATATTTTTTATTCTTCTCTTAAAACAATTAAAAGGGTGAATTGTTTCGAGTTATAACATTTATATGTTTGAAATTAGTTATTTAAAGTATCTTTTTATTATAATAGTTATTATGTAAAGTCTCTTGCATTATTTCTTTTATATATTAATTTGCTTTTTAGAAGGTGAAAATTGTTAAACACTAGAAAAACAAAATCAGACCCATAGTAATGGGCCTTTTTAGAACATGCAATGTAAACGCAACAATGCAACAAAACAATAAATATCATGCACAGATTCGTTTATATCCAAATATTTTTCCCTTAATAAAAAATGTAATATTTTAATAATAAATATTCAAGTGGTTAATTCATGATTTTTTTTAATTTAGGATGGATATGAAGAAAACTAAATCTTTGTTTTATGAATGCCTTTCATTAAATTTCTCTTTGAATTTTTACACAATTTAAATGCAACTACTACCTGTCCGGATAAAGTGTTTACTTTCGACGTTTGCGCAGACCATAACGCGCATTCAAAATCAATTGTGACGTCGTCACCCGTCACGTGTGCCATAACAATGAAACACATTTAATTCTGTTCACAAGTGACAGACATCAATAGTTCAAAATAAAATGTACGTTATCACGTTTTAAAGAGTATCGAGCGACTATGACCACACGATGCACTTGCGTTTCTATAGGTATGAATGACTGCAATAACAAGAAACCCATGGCTGTTCTAAAAATCTACATATATTAATAAAACCGAATGTGCAGATTTGATTACATCATGACTGCATTGAATGATGTGTAGCGAAGTTCAGAATCCAAATAGGAATACACATATTACATCTTGCACGATGGATGTAATGGCTCTTAAAATTAAAAAAAAAAAACAAAGAACAAAAAAAAATAACAAAAAGAAAAAAAGAAAAACAAAAAACAAAAAAAAAACATTTATTTTCACGAAAAGAAAGCAAAACAAAGAATACGTCATTGATTGATTTTGATCGATAACATACCGGATTTACCCCTGTTTCAATACTGTCTTAGTATCATTTGAATATTTCTATTGGTCTAAAAAAATTGAACAAATTTATTAAAATATAATGTACATGTTCAAATGTAAGTACGGAAAGTAACATCGAAAATTGAGCAGGTTGTGATTCTACAAAGAAAAAAAATCTATTTGTGAACGTATCATTATTGATAAAAAATTATTACTTTAACTAATAACTTATAACACTATCTTAATCAGTGAGTAAGGGGGCGGATGGGTCACATCCCTGCATCCCAACTTTATTTTTTCTAATTCCCGAAATCCCATATTATAAAGAAACTTCAAGACTGATGAAATCCCGAAATCCCGGTGAAATTATTTCCCGAATTCCCGGGCTTAAATAATAAAAATCCCGAACATCTAATCATGGCATCCCGAATCCCCCCGAGTGAGTCTACTGTAAAACAAACCATGTATAAACAAGGATCGTCCAGGAACCAGTATTATTTTTGTACTAGGATTGTTTAAATTTTTATAAATATTACACAAAAAACATTCTAATATTGTACACTTTATATTTGTTTACCTATATGATATTAAGATGATCAATCAGAAGTTGCACTCCATTTTAAAATTTAGAAAAAAAACGTTGCAAAGATTAACAAGTATTATCGAGGTCTTAAAAGAGAATTTGAAGAACATGGGTACAAAAGTATATTTTACAGGTAGGTCCTTTTTTCAATTTGCGTTCTTGATTAGTATAATAAAAATTCTTATTCTTATATTGGGGAGGGGGTTTCAGTTAAAAAAATAGCCTGGCCAATTATTATCGACAATTCAGTGGTATCCGAAACTTTTTTCCTTTTATGCAATAGATATCTGATTATTTCCCGAAATAAATCCAAAATAGGATTGCCATCAGAAGCTTGCAAAAACTAACCAAAAACAAAAACAAAAAGTGAAAAAAAACAAAGCAAATTAAATAGTGTTTATAAAAGGGAAAAAACACAATGCAAAACAAAACAAAAAAGGGGACAGCTCAAAGTATATGACTGATGAGGTTATTGTGCAGGCGCGGATCCAAGCAACTAGAAAAGGGTGGTTCCAATTTGAAAAGAAAGAAAATTTCGGCGAGCGGAGCGAGGCGCAAAATTTTTATTTGAGTATTTCTTAATAAAACATCAGGATATTCACTAAAAAACATGATTGTCCAGAAAAAAGGGGGGCTTCCAACCCCCGGAACCCCCCTCTGGATCCGCCAATGATTGTGTATTTTTCTTTTATTTTCAAGTATATGCGTATATTAAAAACGTGAAATACAGTGGCTTTTTAGGAAGTACCATTTCAACCAACCTTTTTTGCACATGACAATTATAAAGGCGACCTCATGAAAAAGTACAGATTGGTGACAAATGTTTACATTTAAACCCCTATATAAAGATACAATCTTTTTTTCTCACTAGAATTATGCAATAGTCTTTGTTCCTTTTTTATTTTAGGCTTTCCTTTTCCTTGATAATTTTTTCATTAAATTTCCGATCCTGGATTTTTTTCGAATTTTGTTCCCAGATCCCCCCTCGATAGAAATCAAAAGGTCGTTCCTTAGATGGTGTTCGTATTCTTTTGTAGAAAGTTTGTAGAAAGTACATTTTATTTTGAACTATTGATGTCTGTCACTTGTGAATAGAATGTGTTTCATTGTTAAGGTACACGTGAGGTGACGACGTCACAATATAAAGACTAGATTGATCTTGAATGCGCGTTATGGTCTGCGCAAACGTCGAAAGTAAACACTTCATCCGGACAGGTAGTAGCTTGAATACTTGGATAGTTTGAAACTTCTCATTTGTTAATTTTTACACATGATTTGCTTAGTATATTTATTTACAAGATTGTTCAGCTGATAATGATAAGAATTTGGCTTGAAAGATAACGTAAATTGGATTAATTAATTACATTCACATATTATGCATACCGGTAATTTAGATGGTATTATTTAAAAGGTTTTATTTATTAATCGAATTAATAACACATCTTTGTTCATATATTCATTGATTGACATTATTGTCTACAGAACTTTAAAAAATAAACTTCTTTTTCATTTTCAACACTAATAATAAACCAGGATAAAAAAAAGGAACCACTAGGTTTTTTAATATCTGCAAATAGTATGTATCCTATCATGGTGAGTATTGTGGTCGCATGATATACTACATGTTGTGTGTGTGTAACTGGTGGTATGATAAACAATAGGACAGAGTCCTATCACAGTGGGAATGTATCCTATCACAGTGTGTATTGTGGTCACATGATATACTTCATGTTGAGTGTGTAACTGATGGTATGATAAACAATAGAAAGAGATTGTAGGAATGTATCCTAGCACGGTGTGTACTTTAGCCACATGATATACTTCATGTTGAATGTTTAACTGGCGGTATGATAAACAATAGGACAGATATTGTAGGAATGTATCCTATCACGGTGTGTATTGTGGTCACATGATATACTTCATAGTTAGTGTAACTGGTGGTATGATAAACAATAGGACAGAGATTGTGGAAATGTATCCTAGCACAGTGAGTATTGTGGTCACATGATATACTTCATGTTCAGTATGTAATTGGCGGTATGATAAACAAAAGGACAGACATTGTAGGAATGTATCCTAGCACGGTGAGTATTGTGGTCACATGATATACCTCATGTTGAGTGTGTAACTGGTGGTATGATAAACAATAGGAGAGAGATTGTAGGATTGTATCCTATCACATCACTTCATGTTGAGTATGTAATTGGCGGTATGATAAACAAAAGGACAGAGATTGTAGAATTGTATCCTATCACGGTGTGTATTGTGGTCACATGATATACTTCATGTTGAGTGTGTAACTGGTGGTACGATAAACAATAGGACAGAGATTGTAGGAATGTATCCTATCACGATGAGTATTGTGGTCACATGATATACTTCATGTTGAGTGTGTAACTGATGGTATGCTAGACAATAGGACAGAGATTGTAGGAATGTATCCTGTCATGGTGAGTATTGTGGTCACATGATATACTCCATATTATGTGTGTAACTGGTGGTATGATAAACAATAGGACAGAGATTGTAGGATTGTATCCAATCACGGTGTGTATTGTGGTCACATGATATACTTCATGTTGAGTGTGTAACTGGTGGTATGATAAACAATAGGACAGAGATTGTAGGAATGTATCCTGTCATGGTGAGTATTGTGGTCACATCCTTAGAGCCATCTGTGTAAATTTGCAAGTATTCAGGATGTTCATATTTAATTCTTGCAAAGTCATGCTGGATAACCAGATGATTGGTATCAGCCTTTTTGTGTTTGCGTAGTTCAAAATTAAATGTTGGTTTTGGATTCAGCCATGGAGGTTTTTCGGGAGTTTCTATAGGAGCTATTTCATCTAAATTTATATTTGCAGATTCAAGGTGTTTTTTGATACGAAGACTAAAAGGTTGTATAACGTTTGGGCGTTTTTCATAGTCAGCTTTGTGAAGAGGTTTGAAAACACAGTTGTGAGAAGGATTGGAAGGATACGCTTTAAGCTTTGTTGCATATTGTAAACCAAGTTTAAGACGTCTTTCTTCCAAGGAAGGTTCATTAGCTGCTACATAGAGACTCTCCACAGGAGAAGTTCTGAACGCACCTAATGAAAGACGCAAACCTTGGTGGTGAACGGTATCTAGTAATTTAATGTATGATTTACGGGCGGAACCGTAAATAAAACATCCATAATCCAGTTTTGACCGAATCAACGATCCGCATCCCAGTTGGTACTTGACACAAATTTTTTAATATCTAATGCCTTGAGGCATTTGTTTTTTAACATTTTAATATGGATATGGGGAAGAAATGAAAGTTAACTATCAAAAATTAGACCAAGGAACTTGGCCTCTTTTAATATATTTAAAGGGTTATTGTAAAGTTTAAGCTCTGGATCTGGGTGCATTTTCCGCTTACAACAGAAATGCATCCCGACTGTTTTTGAGCTTGAAAATTTAAAACCATTTTCAGCTGCCCATTTTTCGATTCTGTTCAGACATAATTGCAATTGGCGTTCTATATTATTCATGTTTTTACCACGATAGCAAATCAGAAAATCATCTACATAAAGAGATCCATCAATGTTATCTTTTAAAACCTGGGCCAAACTATTTATTTTAATACTAAATAGTGTAACAGGAGGATGCTTCCTTGCGAAACACCCATCTCTTGTTCAAACGAGTCAGAAAATGTTGAGTTGACTCTAACATTGAATTTACGATCCTTGAGAAAATTCTCAATAAAATTTGGTAAACTTCCTCTCAACCCCATATCAAAAAGATCTTTTAAAATGCCATATTTCTATGTTGTGTCGTATGCTTTTTCGATATCGAAAAAGATGGACACTGCATGTTCTTTCTTTAAAAATGCATTTCTGATAAATGTTTCGAATCGAACTAAATGGTCTATTGTTATACGACCTTGTCGAAATCCATTTTGGATGTTCGACAGAAGATTGTTCGATTCGAGATACCAAACAAGACGGTTGTTTATAATCCGTTCCATTGTCTTAGAGACGCAACTAGTTAATGCTAGTGGTCTGTAATTAGATGGCTCGGAATGATCTGTACCCGGTTTTGGAATAGGCACTATAGTTGCTTGTTTCCACATAGGTGGTAGTTTCCCCGTTTCCCAAATTTTATTAAAAAGGTTTAAAAGAATTTCCAGAGTTGATAAAGGAAGATGCTTGAGGAGTTGATAATGGATATCGTCAGGGCCACATGCCGTGTCATGTGCCTTATCCAAGGATTGTTTCAGTTCATCCATCGAAAAGAATCTGTTGTATTCCTCCGAATTTTTAGATTTAAAGTTAAGTTTATTTCATTCTTTTTGTTCTTTAATTCTCTGGAATGTGGGTCCTAGATTTTTAGAAGAAGAATGTTTCTCAAAAGATTCTCCAATTTTGTTTGCAATATCTTTTTCAGATGTTAAAATATCTTGCCCGTTTTTGATGTGATGGACCTTAGCTTTTCTATTTTTACCCTTGATTTTTGTACCATATTCCATACTTTGTTCATAAGGGTATGACAATTTAATTTTGAAACAAAGTTACGCCAAGAAGTGCGTCTTCTTTGTTTCAAGGTTCTTCGAGCTTTTGCACGAAAAACGCGAAAATTGCCAAGATTGTCCGTCGTTGGATGTTTATTGAAAAGTTGCTCTGCCTTTTTACGTTTTTCCAGAGCATCATCACAGTCATCATCAAACCAAGGTTTCCCAAGCCGTTTTGGGTTTGCCGAGGTTTTCGGTATAGCTTTATCTGCAATGGAAAGCATTTTATCACCGAAAAGACTTAAGGGATCAATAACATCTTCAAACAATTCAGATTTCAATTCTTCTCTACATAAATCTTCATAGAGAGACCAATCAGCTTTATCATATTTAAAGCGCTGTGGCTTTTGTCCAGTAGTAGAATAGAAATGTTGAAGAATAATAGGAAAGTGATCACTACTACATAAGTCATCGTGTACTTTCCAAGAGAAGTCCAAAAGTAGAGATGGGTCAGTTATAGTTAGGTCTAATGCTGAGTAAGCCCCATTTCCTGGATGTAAATAAGTGTTTGAACCGTCATTAAAAATACATAAACTTTCCTGCGACATTATGTCTTCAATCTTTTTACCTTTGTCATTCAACGCAGAACTACCCCACAGTGGGTTGTGAGCATTGAAATCGCCCATTATAATAAATGGGGTGGGTAGTTGGTCGGTCAGGTTTTTAAGTTGACTCAGACTGGGGTTGAAATTTGGTGGTAAATATACAGAACATAATGTGATCGTTTTATCTAAAGAAATTCTCACTGCAACAGCCTGAAGATCGGTACATATGTATTTAGATCAACAGTACTGTGGACAATATTGTTGTTCACAAGAATGGTTGAGCCGCCAGCAGCTCGTTCATTCTCAGCTACATAAGTGCTGTAGAGAGAGTAGTTCTTTACATTTAACGTATCACTTTTCTTCAGGTGCGTTTCCTGAAGACAAAATGCCGCAGGATTAAAAGCTTGAATTAATAAAATAAAGTAATTTCAATGAAATTTATCTTAAAACCTCGGCAATTCCATTGAATTATATTATTCATTTTAGACGTATTGGTGAGATATTTTTCCTCTCGGGAAACCGAGGGATGACGAGACGATCGACCACTTGCAGACGAAGACCTACTGTGTGGTCTTTCGTTTTCGATGTTGTTTTCTGGTTCTGATGTATCCATGTCAGTACCTAATGTTCCCCAAATGCTAACATCCCAGTAGGGTTTTTTGCGTGAACCGGATGCTTTAGATTTGCCAGTGTCTTCGTCTGAAGACAGGCTTTCATATCTGTTAGAAGTGCTAATAGCCGATTTGGACTTCTCGTGTCCACCATGTCTATGGCTATTTGCACTATTTGGTTGTTTCACTTTTTCTGCAGTTGATGAACTTTCTGCAGATTTCTGTACGTTTGCTTTCGATATATCAGAAGCAGATTTTGCATATGTTTTTTTATTTTTTGGGGTTGTCTGTTCTTTGGAAGATTTTGAAACAGGCTGTGATGATTGTGTTGACTTGGAAGAATTTGATGGTTTAAATTTTGATGGAATGATTATTTGTTCATTTGGTACAGTTTCTACTGGTAATTTTTTGGGATTCTGACTGTCATGTGGCCAAGATAATATCGTTTGGGTCTCCACATGCGACACGCAGTTAGGTTTTTTGACTTTGTCTGCATATGTGGAAGTTGCTGCTATTTTGTTTAAAGAGGAAATTTGTTGACGTGCGTCTTTGTATGATAGGTTTTTCTCTGTTTTAAGTTTTAATTTTTTTTCCCTGGTGTAAAGGGGACAATCTCGTGAGGAGGCCATGTGCTCACAACCGCAGTTTGCACATTTCTGTGCTTTATTACATTCGGTGCACTGGTGTCCCTCCTCTGGACATTTAAAGCATTTCAACTTGCCTCTGCATTGTTTGGTATCATGACCAAACTTTTGACAAGTGAAACATCTTACTGGGTTTGGCAAAAATTTATTTACCTTCACACCAAAGGGTCCTATTTTTAAAGATGTTGGGGGAACTGATGAGTTGAATGTTATGAGTAATGTATTAAGTTTAACTGCTGTGCCTGATTTCTTTGAAATGAATCGTTGGACCTTTGTGACGCCTTGTGATGATAATTCCGTCACAAATTTCCTCATCGCCGAGTTCAGAGAGATATTGGCTCCTTCCTCTCAAAATACCTCTACTACTGTTTAATGTTCTGTGTGCCCAGGCCGAAACTTTAAAGTCTAGAATTTTTGAGATTTTCATTAAATTTTCACTTTGATGTTTTGTCAGAGTTTCAATTAGCAGATCACCTGATCGCATTGTGGATACATTTTTGACGGTTCCAGCAATACCTTGTATAGTCTTTTAAATCGCAAAAGGATTATTTTAGATAAAGGCTTTTCAGGTGTTCCAGTCAACACGATAAACTTGGACCAGTTGGTATCTTCTTCCTGGGAAACAGTATCATCAGATTTTCTTTTTTTATTTGGAGCTGGTTGATTGGATGTTTGTTGTGCCATGTAAGAAGTAGAATGTTTCATCATCCTTGTCACCCACCCACCACGGAGTGCCAACAAAGGCGATGCTTTTGTTCCAGGGGTCTTCACCAGAAAGCATCAAGTGTTCCAAGGATGGTATACTCAAGCAGAGCGTAACCATCAGGCACTGATGGAAAGAGTACCACTTGATTGACCCATAAGCCTCCGCCTTCTAAAAAATATCCTCCACTGAACACAAATAGTTAAATAAGAGACTGAGAATAAGGCAATCAAAGGTCATTGGTTGTGAATCTCATCTTTGGAGAAATATCTTCGAGGGCTTGGCATGACCAGCCGATTGATCGGAGCGGGTCAATCCGACCTCCCGTTTAGATGATATCAGAGCCAAAGCAGGGTATAGACCCTGTATTCTCAGCCCAACGGATATTTACGGCCGCAGCGGGAGTCTGAATACAGGTTTGCACCCACCAGGACCACGTCAACCATCGACACGGGTCTCGACACACGGCCAACGTGTCGCCTCTGTTAGGAAGACTCATACTCCAAGCTCAGAGGATGCTGCGGGCCTATTCATAAGCCGGGACAGCGCACGGCGGTACTTCATGTTGAATGGGTAAATGGTTGTTTGATAAACAACTGGACATAGATTGTAAGAATGTATCCTATCACGGTGTGTATTTCGGTCACATGATATACTTCATGTTGAGTGTGTTACTGGTGGTATTATAAACAATAGGACAGAGATTGTAGGAATGTATCATATCACAGTGAGTATTGTGGTCACATGACATATCTCATGTTGAATGGGTAAATGGTTGTATGATAAACATTAGAACATAGATTGTATTTCGGTCACATAATATACTCCATGTTGAGTGTATAACTGGTGGTATGATAAACAACAGGAAAGAGTTTGAAGGAATGAATCCTATCACGGTGAGTATTGTGGTGACATGATATACGTCATGTTGAGTTTGTAACTGTTGGTATGATAAACAATAGGACAGTCATTGTAGGAATGAAATCTATCACGGTGTGTATTGTGGTCACGTGATATACCTAATGTTGAGTGTGTAACTTGTGGTATGATAAACAAAAGGACAGATATTGTAGGGATTTATTCTATCACGGTGTGTGTTGTGGTCACGTGATATACTAAATGTTGAGTCTGTAAATAGTGGTATGATAAACAAGAGTTCTTTTTAGACTGACGGTTCGGTTCTCACTTACTTTAATACTGGAATAAAAACATCAGGTCGTGAGTCCAACCAAAATCCAATCCTACGCCAACTGATGTTATAGGTTGCATCTTCTAAAAAACTGAAGACAAAGAGACGCCTACCCCGTTTCTGCAAACCCGTACAATATTGAGCAACACAGGGTGTTTTCAGAGACAAGAAAAGCGCCATGCTCAAGGACGGTTTGTGTTTGCGACGATTTTATCTTCACGGAATATGTTCACTTGACGCACAATCCGATGTTGCGGCATCGATTTCCGATTGTTATATCAGTTAGATGCCCCCTTTCTTCATCATTCGTTACAATTTTCAGAGTAAAATGACACTACGTGTCCTGTTCAAACCAACGCATTAAAAGATGTAACACGACAGCATCCTATCATCGACGAGATACTCAATACTGTTAACCCATAAATTAATCGCCACAAAAAGAATTCAGAGCAGGACATGCTTACCCTTCCGGAGCACCTGATGTCACTCTCAGTTTCACTGGAGTTCACACTGTGAGTGCCTTTGATTTGGATGTTGTAATTTCTGTGCTTTGTATCTGTCTAACGTCATTAATTTAAATATTTTGAAAATTTGCAATATCAAAATTTAAGAAAATTTTGCTAAAACCTAAGAAGTATCTCCCTCTTGCATAGCTCTATCCTTAGCTGATTTTGGCTTTTCTATTTAAATCCTTTTGGTAATTTGTTCTTTATCAGCTTTTACATATATTTAGGTTCATGAATTTCCAAATGTTTTGATTTGATCTGCACTGATGAGACATCGTAGTTTTGTCCTTAGCTATATTTGATATTACTGATTATTCGAATTTCGTTTGGTTTCATGCATTTTAAACATTTTTTTTGAAAATATGGATTTCCTTTGTTTGGGTTCTAGTGCTGCTGATGAGGAATTAATTTCCGAAATGGCCATACAGCTCATTAAAATTATTGCAGTTGGAGTAAACACATGTGTCATGGTCTCATGTTCATTTACTCCATATCCTTTCGTGAAATATATAAGTTGTCGGAATCCGCATATGCAGAACCTAAATTCACAGTAACCTCGGTATTTTTTATATTTAAAATTCCTGATAAACATAATATAGGACTTTTTGTTTTTGATTGGACTTCAATCGATAATTTGTATGCATTTTATTTGGTCTGCACTGCCTGATAATGTCAGTATCACTGAACAGGTCGTGATAAAGAAAATAACGGGTATTGTCAAGAGGTCACGTGCACGTTGTTATGCGTCGTATTCATACGCTTCATAGGTTGAACCGATATATCAATTATTGAAATAAATACAAAGACAAGAAAACAGTAAACACCTACAATGGCTAGAAATTACAATAAAAAGCCACAACCCACAAGGGAACTGCACTAGGAAAACAACATAACAGGCTAAAGACAAATATAAATAACGATAGGAACTCGGAATAGCCTTGGTACCGGCACTGGCAACAGCTAGCGGTAGGGTTAAACCGGTTTATGGGTATCCCCTTTCTCTATCCAGTTTCCCTATAGTATAATAAACATACAAATATAACCTAATACAGGTAGACTGCTAACTCCAGGACTACAATCTTGAAAAGGGAAAGATAGACAAAACGTAATTAAGAAAGATGGGTCAAGAAGTGCTCGTCGCTAAACTGTCGGTGAGCCCCAGGAGCCTAATCTGCTGGCAAAACACTGTCGCACTGTGGAATAAAAATCAAATTCAAAACTTCCCGAAGGGTTTGGTAAAGAAATATCATGGATTTCAGTAGACATCAGCAGTATCAGTGAAAGGCCATTATAAATGTAAAATCTTCAGGTCATTGGATCCCAAAGCCAATTTGACTGAATCATGAAGATTATCCGGTCAATATCCCTTATTACGTAACGAATGTAAGTTATGTCCCGGTTTTTTGGATATTTTATCAGTTTTTTTTACATTTTTAACATTTCCGTAAAAATGAGGGTGGGAAATGCCCATAGTAATAAGCTGTTTGTGAGTTGCATTATATTTAGATATCAAATGGTCATATCTTCTATAAAAACTTCTTAAATGTGTTTATCAATCTATGAAATCTGTAACCTTGTAATTGTAAAAGTTTGGATGTGATAGTAAGGTTACGTTCATTAAAGTCGTCAAGAGTAGAACAGACGTATGCGAGATATATACACCCCGTATTATGGAGCTACAGGAACGTCGCCAACAAGAAAAGGGAAATTAGTAATAGTGAAATCAAAATCACCCCTTTTAACATAAAGTTTAGTTTAATTTTTCTAGAGTCAACGATGATAGTTAGATCGAGAAATGGGCAGTATTTAGAATCATTGTCTGCTTTATTAAGGTGGTACGGGGGTCTAAAATTTTATCAGATAGAATTTTCTGATATTTTCATGATTTACTCTTTGTTATTTGAGCATACGAAAAATAAAATAAAAATAAGGGGTCACCGGCCATATAAGAATGAAATATGAAATATAAAAATCTGCTATTTTGGTTGAAATAATACGGAAAATTAGAAAATTCTAACAAAATTTTAAATTATTTTAGTTACATCAGATAGAATTTTTTAAAAATTGGTAAATTAATAGTCAATATACTGTCCTTAAATTTCCATGAAAAAAATTGGGGGTCACCGAACTTATATTTTTGAATAAATTGCGAAAAACACATTTTTTTCTATTTTTTCTACACAAATTATCTCCCCTTAATTGAACTGGAGTTAGCTAAAATGTCCGATAATCTGCATGGTTACGCAATAAAAGTGGCATATTTCATCAAACATAACTATTACAAGATATTGGAAATGGTTTCGACAACGTTCCCATAGTGAATTCCAGTTTTTGTCACATGCGCAAGAATGATGCGCAATTTTAAACTCCCGTACTACCTTAAGTTTGAGTTCTTGTGGGTAAATCAGGTCTAAACTGGGGACTCTCAATAGTAAGGATATCGTCGATATATCTGCTTTTATCCTTGAGAATAGAAATAAGTTGGTCACTGTTTGTATGGTTCCAACCTTTAGTTTTTTTCATGAAGTCCCGTTCGTAACAAAATAGGAAAAGATCTGCAATGAGAGGTTAACAGTTTGTACCCATGGGAATTCCAATGACCTGTTGATAGACGATGTTGCCAAAACGAACAAAAATGTTGTTTTGCAAAATATTCAGTGTCTTAATCATGTCGTCGCAAGTCCAAGAACAATGGTTTTTGTAAGTAATGTTGGATTAGAATCCTTGCTTTTTATTACAACAAATGTACTGTAGACCAAAGAATTTGAAAGACAATATAATAAGTTGTCCCAATTCAGATTTAAATCAATTTATGTGGGGGGTTGTAGAAAAATCATAACGGTCAATAGACGAAACTGGTATTTTTATTGATTTTAGTTTGTCTAAAACTTCAATGGAACTTTTTACACTCCGAAAGTAATTTACATCAGAGTTTTGATAAGTTTTTTTCACAATATTTGATAACCAACTCCTTAATACAGGTGAATGCACTGGTTAAATGGATGGATAAATTAGTGGTAGAACAGTTACTCGATACCGAAATAAAATGATGTTTGTAGGTATTTTTGTGAAGCTTCTAAGGAACTCAGTACATAGTAGGAAATGTGTTATCTTTAGGTGGAACTTGGAGCATATCTGTATCGCTGCAGTGGTGTTTTGTTAATGTTTTTTCGTCAAAACTAGTACGTTCGAAAGTGTCGGATATTGCCAATTCATTTTGTTGGACATCAATATAATATTTCATTTCAATAACAGAAACGTTGCTTCTCCTCGTAGCTGATTGATTGGTTTTATTTAAGAATAATAGACATCACATTAAATAATTGTTTAAAAGTCTGAAGTGTTTAAAAAGTAAGTATTATCAAAAAGCAATAAAGATTGTTTTAATATAACTGTGTAGTATTTTACATTTGAAATAAATCACCCGTATGACAATATCTATTAACAAATTGTTAAATATAACACCTATTTTGTATCAAATTTCTCAAGCATTATTTGAATACAATCGTTTAAATTGTTTGTTAATAAGGGATTCAAATTGCATCGAATATCTTCTTTCTATAAACAATCTATTAGTATAATAGTATTTGTGATTTGTTTGACCTCGGAAAAAAATTGTCGAAAACCAAACATTTAATAGTAAATATGACGTATTCCTGGTATAAACTAGAAGTACTGTGATCCACTGGGCCACAAATGAATACCCCTACTTCCAAAGTGTAATAAAATTCTTTAAACAGTTGTTTAGACCAAATCTGAAACCGTCTCCACTCATACAAGCCAAAAAAACAGGAAGTGGTAATATAACAGACATGAAAACCGCTTACACATATCAAACTTCAGACCAAATATGAAACCAATCCAACCCATGCAAGCTGAGAAAACTGACGAAAATTTCTCCTTCCTAGTTAGTTAAAGTTAAACATCAAAGAATTGGTAAACAGGAGGAGCATGCACAACAGACCTGTAAATGGCTTACACATTACAACTCATTATCATAAAGCTCCAGTCCAAATCTGAAATCATTCCCATTTATAGAAGCCAAATAGACTTTCACAAAAATTATCATCTTTAAAGGGTTATAGTAAAATTTCAACATATTGGAAAAAGGAAGTGGTAATACGGCAGACCTCAAAATAGCTAGCACATTACAACTCATTATTATAAAGCTCTAGACCAAATTTGTAATCATACACACTCATACAATTCAAGTAAACTGCCACTAAAATTTCTCATCCATGGTGTGATATATTAAAACTTAAACATATAGGCAAACAGGAATAGCAACACGGCAGACCCATAATTAGCTTAAACGTTACCACTCATCATAATCAAGCTTCTGATAAAATATGAAATCATTCCAACATATACAAGCTGAGAAATCTGTGACCAAAATTTCTCATCCATAGTGTGTTATGATAAAACTTCAACATATCGGCAAACAGGAAGTAGCTATACAGCAAACTTGAAAATAGCTTGCACGTTTTAACTCATCATAATCAAGCTTCTGACCAAATATGAAATCATTCCGACATGTACAAATTGTGAAAACTGACCAAAATTTCTCATCCATAGCGTCTTATAGTAAAACTTCAACATATCGGCAAACAGGAAGTAGCAATACGGAAGACCCAAAAATAGCTTACACGTTACAACTCATCATAATCAAGCTTCTAACCAAATATGAAATCATTCCAACATACACAATCTATGAATACTGTGACCAAAAATGGGTGACGGACGGACAGACGGACAGACGAACTTACGGACAAACGGACACCGCCATCACTATATACCCACCGGTTTTCAAAGCGGGGGTATAATAAGATAATAATGATGTTACTTGAAAGTTTAATTCAATAACTGCTGGTAGCCATTTGACCATCTATGTCGTGTGTGCAAATCAAGTATAATTGATGTTATTTGGTTGTAAATAAACCATTTAAAGTAAATTTGATCAAAGTCTTTTGCAAATGTATCTTTTGAGTATGGCATTCAAACTCCCTTTTTAACTCATTCTCCCTCATGCAAAGCTCTGTCCTTAGCTGATTTTGTCTTTACATTTAGATCATATTGGTTTTTTGTTCTCTATCAGTTTTTTTAACATGTTCAGTTCATTGTCTTCCAAACGTTCAGATTTTATCTGCACTGAAGAGGCATGAGTTGTCGAAATGCGCATATGCAGAAAATAAATTCACAGTAGCTTCTTTATTTTGTTATCTTATTATTTTCTCTTTTGGTGAGTGTCTTGACTGTATGAAGAGGTAAATGATATTTCTTTAGACAAACTAAACAATGAGGATAGAAGTAGGCACCAAATGTACTTGCTAAAATTTAATCTATTTTGTTTGTGCCTCTTTTATCACATTTCGTCTTATAAATTATAATGAACACTGGGAAGGGGAATATATGTATGTTAGAAAGACCATCCGTATTTGAATGTTCCGTACCCGATTTAACCACATTCCTCAACCAAGTGGGATATATTTGCTAGTTATTTACACCCGTATTTGTATGTTCTGTAGATGATCTTACTACGGAACACATTCCTCAACCAAGGGGGTGGGTATATATACTAGCTTACTTCCGTTTTTTGTGTGCTCTGTAAATGCTTTTACTACAGGACTACATTTTTCACGAAAGGGGAATATATGTGCTACAAAACAGTTGTATACATCCGTATTTGTTTGTTCTGTAACTGATTTTACTACATTCCTCATCTAAGGAGAATATATATGCTAGAAAAACAAGTTGGATAAATCCGTTTTCTATATTCTGTTTCCTAATTTACTTTGCATATTTTCGTTTCCCGATTCTGACAGGCTCGAGATAATCATTTTCAGTGAACCTGCTTGATAATCTTTTGCAAAATAAATAATATGTTTGATTTTCATCACTGCATCTAATGAAGCCGAGGCACCTTTCGAGGAGTGTGTCTGTCTCTTACATACAAATCTACTGTCAAACGGATAAGTCTCGATAGATCGCAGTGAGGTGGGTGCTCTACGGAGTACGACACCGACAGAGAAATGCTTCGCACGAGGGGATATTTTTTCGACCTACTACAATGTACTGCCAATTCCGCTGGTTGTTTGCTATGGCCTAACCACCGAGGTCGCCTACTAGTTCCGTCCCCGTTTATTGTTGCCTCCCAAGGATGAGATGCATAAAGTATCGTAACATTTTGAACGATCATGTCAGAAAAATGTTCACATAAGAACGGAAAGACCAATGAAATATAAGACAGACAAATCTCCGATGACATTAAATATCCCGAGGCCATACCCATTCTTATCGTGTATTTCTATAACTTAAATTAGGACCTCTCAATATAAAAGTGCGTTACTGTATTTCTCGCCTAACGATTAAAATCATGATGACATATTTCCATACAAAAATGAATGGTGTGCAATGACCACAAATTAGCGTATATACAAAGAAAATATGGTATGGTAGACCGTAATTAAAATGTAAAATATTGAAAGGGAATGATTAAAAGAGTGCCCAATGTTTCGGCCAGGTGTGAAGGATACCAGAGAATACGTGTAACAAAAATCAACTGTAAAAATCATGCTCAATCTTGAACATTATGAAAAAAGAAAATAAAACATTGATATTCTGTAATGTGCAATCGTGTAATTTCAAATAAAGAAGTAAAATCATATAATAGACCGTTTCTTAACTTTAATATGCCAAAGGACCAAACAGCCCATAGGAGAAAATGTTTGTGTTCAAATAACTGTCGTTGTTTCTCACCAACGCTAGTTTGTAAAAGGACAGTTATATACATGTCCAGTATGCTGTGGTTGGATCGCCGAAAATGTTCACCTACTGTGCAATCTTTTTCATTGGTGATGCTCTTTTTATATTCGACAAAGCTATATTCGACAAGTCTCACCCACATAGATCATCTGGTATCATTTCAAATAAACAGCATACACAAGGTTTTCTGAAGTGCAAGTGAAACTATTTTTCAGTTTCAGTTTAAAAAGGTTAGACGGTCCTACTACTTCGTCTGTTTCCCGAGTAAAAGGGTAAGTAAGACAGGGAGATCACTTACATTTTCTAGTGCCTTTTATTTACAGGGAATTTTAGGAGAAACACTCTTGTAAAAGCTGGTTACAAGGTTCTGTTTCAGACTCTTCTCCTTTTCTGAAGGCCGCAATAGGAGGCGAATCCTTGAAAACCGCAGACATGTGTTCGTCCTCGAGAACTATGAATTTAAAGTTACGGATCAACATGTTTTTGATAGCCTCGTTAAGAGGGTGGTATATCGGGACCAACGGGACACGGTCCTCGGTATTTCTCACCCCTTCTCCATAACCTCAGATCTGGTCACTCGGGAAATTTAAATGATAGGTCGATCCAAAACTTTAATTGATATATTTCCAATTACAACAGGTTGTTTTCAAGGAACCATTAATAACTAGACTACAATTCAGTTAAATCAGTTTGTCATCTTCAAAATGTTTTGCATCTTTTCTCACTACACCGATGGAAAAGAGTGCTTATTTCTGTTTTTTGTGCGTATGTTGTTTTGCTTCCATTGCTTTTAATTAGTAAAATAACTCGATTGGCCATAAAAAACAAACCTGACAGTCCTGCACGAAAAATTTGAACCACAATGATAGGAAATTAAAAATATAAATTATGTAAGACAAATATCAAAAGAAGACAAACGGGTTTTGATTTTATGAGGATAAATGAGTCAGGAGGGACATTCCTCCATTTAGATTCTCTATCAGCTTTAACCTATATTTTGGTTCATGGATTTCCAAATGTTTTGATTTGTTCTGCACTGAAGAGCCATAAGTTGTCGAAATGCTCATATGCAGAAAGTAACTTCACAGTAAAAACAAAATAAGTGTTTCGAAGTGGTTATATAATGGGAAAATACAACAGTCAGTAGAGTGGTTAACCACCTGAATTAGACAAAGTCAAAATAAAAACAAAAATAAGAAAACAAGATAAAAAAGGGGTAAAAAATTCACAGTAACTTCAGAATTTTGTTATTTGAAGTAATATTCACTCGTGAAGCATGTTAGTAACATTACGAAATTTACAGATTATTATGCAACTTTGGTATTTTTAATATTCATACAAAGTTAAACATACTTAACAAAATTTGACGGAAATCCATATTTGCCCTATCTGATAGCACTGTGCACGTTAAAAAACTATTAAAAAGATTTACTCAGGTACAGTTCACCTGTTAGTATGTTATTTCGATATAAAAGATAATTAGCCGAGTTGCGACGAAGTCGAACTCGGCTTATAATTTGATGAATGGTGTCTGGGCGTCCGGGCGTCAACTTGTGGTTTCCGCATGCTATCTTGAGAACCACATAACACATCCAAATGAAACTTGGCATAGACATGAGTTATGATCAGAGGAGGAACCCTATCGATTTTTAGGTTCGTGTGACAAAGGTCAAGGTCACACCTTCAAAAAATGTAACAAAAATTAAACATTTCAATAAAGCCTAAAATCAAAGCTTTGGTATTATTTGATAACAAAAATAGCTAAAAAAGTTTTATTGTTCATACAAAAGTAGTTTTTATATTGCTTTAAGATGTAAATTCATTTCAAAGTTATAATTATATTCACCAACACACTTTTTTGGATGACAATAACGTAAAAAAAAGATATATTGAAAAGTCAACATTAAAAAAGGGAGGTCATAAAACTAAGGGGGGTAATTAATTTAATGTGAAGAAGTATTCAATATTACTAAAAGTCCTTTGCAATGTCCAGTAGAAATAAAATCTCAGATGAAAAAAAAATACATTTGTGTATTCTGATTTTTTTGCAAATCATTGTTTTCAGCTATACATATTACCTGAATTATAAGGGGAACCCCTGCTAAATTTTTTTTAAATGGTGGTCTGAAATGGGTTGAAATGGATAGTGGAGCTTTCAGTTGCCATGGAAACCAAACCAGAACACTGAATCTTTACAAAAAAAAGTGTTCAGCTACATGTTTTCTGTAGCATTATAAATTAGATTATAAGAGCAACCCCTGCAAATTTGTTTTAGGAAAGGGGGGCTCGGAATGTTTTGATTTCAGCAATACATATTACCTAGATTATAAGGGGAACCCCTGCCCAAATTTTTTTTGAATGGTGGTCTGAAATGGGTTTTAATGGAAAGTGGAGCTTTCAGTTGCCATTGAAACCAAACCAGAACACTGAATCTGAGAAAAACAGTATTGTGCTACATATTTTTCTTCAAAATTTAAGAAATATGTATAAATTAGATTATAAGGGGAACCCCTGCCAAATCTTTACTTTGAAAGGGGTACTTGGAATGTTTTAATTTCAGCAATATGTATAAACTCTTGACCCATCTTTCAAAATTACGTTTTGTTCCCCCATTTTTCTTTTCTAGATTGTGGTCATCGAGTAAACCTGTATGGGTTTTATTTGTATGTTTATTATACTATAGGGAAACGGGATAGAGAAAGGGGAGGTTTGGGTACCCATAAACCGGTTTAACCCTACCGCTGGCTTTTGCTAGTGCCGGTACCAAGTCCGGCTGTCCCGAGTTCTTATCGTTGTTTGCGTTTGTCTTTTGTATTTTTATTGTGTTTTTTTTTCTTGTGCAGTTCCTTTTTACTTTGTGGCATGTGGCTGTGTTTTTCGGCCATTGTAGGTGTTTCCTGTTATCTTTTTTATTCTATTTTTGATTATAAGGGGAATTCCTGAACAAATTTTTTTGAATGATGGTTTGAAATGGGTTGTAATGGATAGTGGAGCTTTCAGTTACCATGGAAACCAAACCAGAACACTGAACCTTTGAAAAAAAATTCTGCTTCATATATTTCTTCACAATTTCAGAAATATGTATAACCTAGATTATAACGGGAACCCCTGCCATTTTTTTTGAAAAGGCGGCTTGGAATGTTTTGATTTTAGCAATATGTTGTGTAATCTGGATAATAAGGGGAACCCCTGCCCCATTTTTTTTGAGAGGTGGTCTGAAATGAGTTGCAAGGATAGAGGAGCATTTGTTTGCCATGTATACCAAACTAGAAACGAAAATTTTCAGAAAAAATAGGCATTCTGATATATACTCATACAATTTCAGCAATAATAAAAAACTTAATTTTAAGGGGAACCCCTGTCCAAAGTTTTTTTTAGAAAGGGACATGGAATGTTTTGACTTCATGAGTTATCAGCAGTATGTATCACCTAGATTATAACCTCTGCCAATTTTTAGTCAAGTTAGGACAAAGTCAATCATCCTCAAAAGTTCTATTATAAATCTCTGATTGAAATAAGAATTTATATGCTTATATGCAACTATTTGCCTATCCGATGATGTACTTATGAAAATAACAAAATGTTCGCAACTCGGCTTTTGCACCTTTGGTGCGTTTTCTGATTTAAAAAAAAATAATGCTTTATAGTTAAACTACTGCGTCAATAAAATGGAACGGGTTGACAAGGAATATCAACAGTTTATTGAAGTTCAGTTTTCCTCCTAAAAAGAGGTAAGTAGGTTTTCACATATTTAAATATTATATCAAATATATTCCTTTCACATCTAATCAGCCGTCAATTGTTTCCTTCTTCATTTGTCTATTTTTTCTGTTTCGTTTCGTAATTCACTAAGTAAATATTACTGAATGAATCATTAGACAACTGTTTGGCTATTTCTCACTCATTTATAAGTCTGTCTTGAGATAGTTGCAAATAAGATAAATCTGTCTTGAGCTGGGTGTAAGGAAGACAAACCTGTCTTGATCTAATTGCAAAAGAGATAAATCTGTCTGGGAGACACATTTGTCTTGATAAAGGTAGTTTTTGAGAAAGAACTGTCTTGTGTTTACATCTGTCTTGAGCTTGTTGCAAGACGTAACCTGGTTGTAAGAGAGAGTACGTGGTACAACTTTCCATTTTTATGTTATGACAAGGACGTATATTTAAATATACATCCTTGGTTATACAGGGACTAATATATATATAGCAAATTTAAACAGAAACAAGAATGATTTATGCATCATTTACATTGTTCTCGTTTACCCCCGTCTTTGTACTTCGATTTTTGTGAGTTCCTTCGGTATTCTACTGCCGTTCTAACAAAATACATTTTACTATGAAGTAATTATTATCTGTATCAGCCAAGAAACGAAGTTTTAAGGTAACCCACTAATCACATTTTTGACTTTATGTCAGATTTCTGAAATCCTCTGGGTTTCTCCAATAAAATGGCGTAAAGAATTTTGCACACGAGTCCGCATTTTTTTATCATGAATATTGTCTATAGGTCGAAGAAAAGACACCTGAGAGTTTTAATAAATTTCTTGAGAAATTTCCTAGTTTTTACACGAAAAATAGCCCAGGTGTTGAACTAGGGGAAAGTCCAGGGAAATCAATTTCCCGCCAAATTTTTAATATCTTGAATCTTTGTACAAATCAAACGGACCTTTAGATTGATTTAGTCTACAAAGCTTAATCATTTAAAATAGGTTTTTAGGAAATCCTTGATATTAACAACATGGAGAGTGAGCCTCTTTTACTTAAATTGGTTGATAATTTCAATTAATTAATCGGCAAGCAAGACGCAGATAAGTGTGAAACCTCAACTTAACAAAGGGTGAAATTGAACTCGGTGAACATATCAAATATTATATTAATGAAACAAAAAGAAAAAAAATCGCAGTATCATATTATATTAATATTTTATGAAGGAAACCTCTTTATTACTTTCGACCGTATCCAAGGTAAACAACTGGAATCACAGAAACAGAGAAATATTATAGGAGTCAACTAATGTTAAATCATTTGCAACAATTTAGAATTTTTAGGTCGTACCACTGTTATTGTGTGGTTATGCGGAGGAATTTCCAATTTTGATTTGTCTTTATCTTTTTTAAGGGCGACAGAACGTAGCCAGGGGGCAGAACTAGTCAAAAAGGGAGTTCTAAGTGAAGCCAAATTTGACCGAATTAAAAAAGAAAAGAGGCAATACACACCAAGAATGAACGAAATTTTTAATCGCAGGCTATAATTGGGCCTGTAAGTTTCGTCCTATTTTGAAACTTCCGGGTACATAACAAGAAGTTGGATTTAGGACGAAAAATATATGGCGTTCCAAACAAAAAAAATCTTACGCTTTAATCCAATCATATTCTGGCGGGAAAAGTTTTCGAATTTCAATGTCATGGAAAAATATCCGTGTCACATGACGAGATTTTTTTGGTAATGAGTACTTCTTTTGTTACAACTTTTGGATTAAGTCTTTCCATATTATTTGATATTAATGCTTCTGATGAGAGGTTACTCCTTGAAACACGTGTACAGCATAACGAAATTTACAGTTTTTTAGCTCACCTGGCCTAAAAGGCCATGTGAGCTGTTGCCATCAGTTGGCGTCCGTCGGCGTCCGTCCGTCGTCCGTCCGTCCGTCGTAAACTTTTTCAAAAATCTTCTCCTCTGAAACCACTAGGCCAATTTTAACCAAACTTGGTCTGAATCATTACCAGGGTATGTAGATTCAAAATTGTGTTCGATTAGTCCGAGGACCAAACAACATGGCTGCCGTTACTAAAAATAGCACATAGGGGTAAATTGCTGTTTTTGGCAAATAACTCGAAAACCGTTACAGATATCAAAAATCTGACATGGAGTAAAATTGATCAGCATGCAAGATCTACCCGCCCTGCAATTTTGAAGAAAATCTGATTACCAGTTTTGGAGTTATTGCCCTTTTTCCGGAAATTTTTCAAAATTTTAATATTTTTTATTTTTTATCAAAGAAACTATAGCAGATAGAGGTCAACTTTAAATTGCAAAAATGTTCAGCATATCAAGATCTAACAGCCCTGAAATTTAGGAGAAAATCCAAAAACCCTTGTAGGAGTTATTGCCCTTTTTTCACAGAATTTTCAAAATTTTCATATTTTTTGTCTTTTATTTCCAAAACTATAGAAGATGAAGGTTAAGTGTAAATTGATGAAATGTTTGCCATGCTGTGCTGACTTCAAAAGTGGTGTTGAAAATCGTTCTGTGACCGCCATTTTCAAAATGGCCATCCATAAAAAAAAGGCGGGAGTAGTTAACTATGGGGAAAAGCCGTAGGTTTTCAAAAATCGTT
>MJUU01035101.1:5026-51813 GCA_002080025.1 Modiolus philippinarum
TAAATCTTCTTACCTAGGAAGGAATAAATAAAACTTCATGAAAACATCATTAAGGTTACATGTTTTATTATGACACAGCAATTATTGAAAAATACCGAGGTATTACAAATTATGGGGCTTTCTGATACCATAGTATTCCTAAATAAAAAGTAGACACAAATTTAAAAAGGGGGGTATCTGTTATCCAATTTATTACTGTGTCACATCCTTCCCCACTAAATAAATGTCGTCCCGACATTGACAAAAAAAAAATCATTTTTTTTCCTTTAAACATTGCAAAATTCAAATCTAAAATCTTGTTTTCAAATAAAAACAAAATTAAGAAAACCTTATATTCCTCTTAACTTTCTATCTTGTAACTCTTACTTTAGCTTTAATTATCAGGGAAATTTTATCAACCCTTATGTAAAAATACATAACTTGACTCAATAGAAATGGCCATTTTCTTTCAGTTTCTAAACATAAACGTCTTTATATTAAAACTAAAGTCCATTGAACATCAAAATGTTACAAACAGTAACAGTCCTTTCACTTTAAAACTAATGTTTACATTTTCTTTCTGCAGGGTCACAGATCAAGAAAACAAAAGTTCACGTTAACTGTCTCTAATTCAACATTTTAATAGTTCATTAGTCCATTTCCACATAACAAGTGCAATTCCGGATATACAATCACTGTTTGGTAATGTGGATACCACGGTTCAGAGTTAGGATTCAGAGTACTGTTAATTGGTTTGACTGACATTTCCTTGACAGTTGGTTGTCCTAGATTGTCATAGGTGAAAGTTGGACGTGGTTTGCGTACACGTCTTTGTCTAGACACATTTGAATCCTCATCTTCCGTAGAACTTCCTTCGCTTTGATCCTCTACTTCCGGTATGAGTGATTCATGTTTAGGCGATTTCCTCTGAGCTCTTGCTTTCGTAAGTTTGCTTGAATCATGTTTTACTGTTGCGATAGGAAGTCCATCGCACTGCATCAGGAGATTTCTATGCAATGTCCGTTGTCTGCCTGTACCATTTTCCTTTTGAACTATGTATACAGGACTTTCGTCATCGACACGCTTGCATACGACATATACGTCTTCCTCCCAATGAGAACGTAATTTTCCAGGTCCTCCTCTTTCAAGTAAATTTCTCACTAATACTCGATCACCTTCCTGTAAAGAGCTACTTCTTATTTTACTATCGTAATAATGTTTTGATTTTTCTGATGATCGATTTGAACTTTCTAAAGCAACTTTATAAGCTTTGTTCATACCATTCTTCCAAGTGTCAACATATTTGATTGGATCTGTTTCAGTATTTTCATCACATTTCAATCCTAGCATAACATCAATCGGAAGTCTTGGATTTCGCCCAAAAAGAAGAAAAAATGGTAAGAATCCTGTGCTCTCTTGTTTTGTCCAGTTGTAGGCATGAAGTACTTTTCCAATAAGACTTTTGATCTTTCGGTAATGTTCGCAACATTGATAGTAGAGTTCGATTAAATCGTTCCACTTGACCATTCCCTTGTGGATGGTAGGGAGTGGTTCGACTTGCTGTAATACCTGCTAATTCATGTAATCTTTTAAACAGTTTATTTTCAAATTCTCCTCCTTGATCATGATGGATTCTCTGAGGAAATCCAAACCGTAAGATGAAGTCATTGAATATCTTTTCCGCTACAGTTCTGGCTGATTTGTTTCGTGTCGGATATGCTTGTGCAAATCTTGTAAAATTATCCATAACGACAAGTATATTATCATAACCTCCTGAACTTTCAAGATGTAAAAGTCAATAGACACCAGTTCAAATGGTGCTGTAGTCCTAATCGGTTTCAACGGTGCTCTTTCAACTTGTTTTGGTGATTTGTCCTTTACACAGATGCATTCATGATTTATATAGTGTTCTATATCCTTATACATATTCGGCCAAAATAACCTGTCCCTAGTTAACGACCAGACTCTTTCTGGCCCAAGATGACCCATGTTATTATGTAATTGTTCCATCACAAGGTTTNAGTGCTTTCTAACCAAAAGTCGAGTCAAATTTAAAAAAGCGCACCATTTTAAACGATATGCAACTTTGCATGCTCGAAGTATGCCGCAATCCCGTTAAGATATTGAATTGCCAGGAAAATATTCCGCTGGTTTTTACTGTACTAGCCTTAAATTTAAACTTCAATAAAGTGAAAGTTGCGGCTTGGACTTTAGACACTTCGCGATTTTTTGTTCAGGAAATGTCAATTTTTAACGTTCAAAGGCATAATCCCGACACTCTTTATTGCGAAAATACTTATCAAAATGAACATTTTGCATTAGAAAGTATATATACAATAAAAATTTTAAAAGTATTGCATGTTTTGATGATAGGTAATATACCACGAGGAAAGGGACGTACTTGGGATCTAGCCTATTAAATCCACATTTTTCTAACAAAATCAAAATAATTTTGCGTAGATTTAGGCAAACATATATCATGAAAGTCTGCAAAGGTTTTACGTTGTTTACTATAATAGAAAGAAAGTTATGGCCCTTTGTATGACCCCACCCAACACTATCGGACCTCCTCATGAGATCACATGCATGAACAATGAGCCATCTTATTACCCTTATGACTGTTTTATTTCTTGCAATATCTGAATGAAATAAAGACAAAAATATTTTTCAAAGAGTGTACATTTGACAGATAGTCTTTTTCTGACAAAAATTGTTCTTCTGACCTCATTCTTGGCGGGTTTTAAATAGCATTAAAATTTTTTTTAAAATAAATTTTCGTTATATGCAACATTTGTGAAATGCACCAACGTTCCAAGTTTTATGTAGAAAGTACCAATGATAGGCTCAAAATGTCATTTTGTGTGTTTTACAACCCCCTTCTCTTAGGCAACAGACCCCAATTAATTAAATTCGGGTCAAATTTCGTACAGGGAGAAAGCCGACTGATGTTTCTTATTCACTCTTTGCGGATCATCAATGCAATACAAATCACTTAAATAGATAAAGCATTTTAAATCAATAACAAAGGAAATTTTATATCCATTTCTTCTGCTGAATAATGATTTTTTTTTATTTCAAGTGTAAATATATTTTACGGCAAACTTGAATAGATTCCAAAATATATGATAAATTATATAATTGTGGCTTCTAATACATGGCCTCCATTTAAATTTGATTCATTAAAAAGTAGGGGAGCAAAAATTTCTTAATGAACTTTTCAAAATGTGCAATTTCGGAAAACAGTTGGATTATTTGAACAAGAACCGACTATATAAAATACCGTTTAAATCAAGTTGCGGAAAATTTCAAATTGGAACTAAAAGAAATGTCGTCGACGGGGTTTTGTCAAATAGAAAACAAAAACAAAAAACCAAAAAACAAAAAACAACTAGAAGTGTGTTTTTGATACAAAAACTAATGTCCCCCCAGTACGTAATGTTCTTTCAGTGATTAAACACAAGTAAGTTTATGTTGCCACCAGGTGGCTATTCATTCCAGCTAGACACTATGCACAACGTAAGCATAATGGTCAACAATCCTGTGAAGTTAAGTTGAAATCCTTTCAAAGATGTGGGAGAATCAAATTCACAAACTTTATAATTCAGCAAAATTCTAAGTGAAAAGGGTGCATAACTCTCCCCTAAAAAAATGTCCCATCAATCTGGCGTGACAATATGCACAACTACGCATGATTGTCAACAATCCTGTGAAGTTTGGTTGAAATCGGATAAAAGATGTAGGAGAATTGGCGTCCACATACTTAATTTCGCAAAATTCTAAGTCAAAAAGGGGCATAACTCCCACAAAAATTAGCTGATAAATCCAGCGAGACAATATCCATAACTACGCATGATGGTCAAAAATCCTGTGAAGTTTGGTTGGAATCGGATCAAAGATGTAGGAGAATTGGCGTCCACAAACTAACTTTCGCAAAATTCTAAGTCAAAAAGGGGCATAACTCCAGCAAAAATTAGCCGATCAATCCGGCGAGACGATATACACAACTAGGCATGATGGTCAACAATCCTGTGAAGTTTGGTTGAAATCAGATCAAAGATGTAGAAAAATAGGCGTCCACAAACTAAATTTTGCAAAATTCTAAGTAAAAAAGGGGCATAACTCCAGCAAAAATTAGCCGATCAATCCGGCGAGACGATATGCACAACTAGGCATGATGGTCAACAATCCTGTGAAGTTTGGTTGAAATCGGATCAAAGATGTAGGAGAATTGGCGTCCACAAACTAAATTTCGCAAAATTCTAAGTCAAAAAGGGGCATAACTCCAGCAAAAATTACCGATCAATCCGGCGAGACAATATGCACAACTACGCATGGTGGTCAACAATCCTGTGAAGTTTGGTTGAAAGTAGGAGATTTGGCGTCCACAAACTAAATTTCGCAAAATTCTAAGTCAAAAATGGGTATAACTCCAGCAAAAATTAGCCGATCAATCCGGCGAGACGATATTCACAACTAGGCATGATGGTCAACAATCCTGTGAAGTTTGGTTTAAATGCGATGAAAGATGTAGGAGAATTGGCGTCCACAAACTTTGTGACGGACGACAGACGGAAAATACTAAAACAATATGTCTCCCCCTTAAGACGGGGGAGACATCAAAACAGATTTACAAATCAATTCTACCCAAATGAAGACATTCCCCCAACTTTCGCGGAAGGTATGTTAAATTAATTCAATGCATTCTCTTTGAGCATGTAAATCTATGTCATTTTCTGTTTATAAAAACGCATTATGTTACCATAATGTGTTTTTATATTGCATCTTAAAATTATGTTATAATTACAATTCTAAACAGATGTGGCACAGAGTGCTATTATAACACTATTTAGCCTGGAGTGATGTTTCTTGAGCCTTTTGACCAATGTTTGCGGTTTATTAAACATCAAAGAAATAAATTATTTATGATTCTGTGATCAGGTAAGACGCCTTGTTGTATACATATTCATAAAAACTTAAACTCTGGACAGAAGAGCTTATTTACAAGAACAGGTTAATTACTTAATTAACATTATCATAGATTGTTACATGGCATTTTCTATATCACACCCTTTATCAGTCAGAGCGTCGTCCGGCTCGAAAGATGATGCATGTCACTCTTCTTTCTAAATTACGCTATGTCTATTTATTTCTTTCTCAGGGTAGTAGTAATTGGATTAGTAATCTACCCGACTTGGGTTTCACTGTAGGTTTATTATACTATAGGGAAACGGGATAAAAGGGGCTTTTGGTACACATAAACCGGTTATACCCTACCGATAGTTCAGGTACTAGGTCCGCGTATCAGGAGTTCCTATCGTTGATCACGTTTCCTTCTTGTCTTTTTTTTTGTTGTTTTTTCGTGTGCAGTTCCAATGTGGAATGTGATTGTGATTGACGGCAATTATAGGTGTCCTGTTGTCTTTTCTATTTTAATTTACTGCAATATTGGTATTTTATTCTTATATTTTATATGACATAACAGTATCGTTTTTATTGTGTATTAGTTGGAGGAAATACATGAACTTGTGAAAATTATACAGTTATTGACCGGGTCCGAAAACAGCTGTTGTTTGAGGACCCGGTCTATGACAGTTTTATTACCATATTCATATATTTTATACGTTCTATTAAGTATAAAGTATTTTCTCGATGAGGTCTATTGACCGGTGCAGTCTATTGACTGATGGAGTCTATTGACCGGTGCGGTCTGTTGACCGATGGAGTCTATTGACCGGTGCGGTCAATTGACCGATGGAGTCTATTGACCGATGAGGTCTATTGCCCCGTGAAGTCCAGTGTCTTACATTTGAACAATCTGAGTGAATCTGCAACCTAGTCACTAATACATGTATGCCAAAAATAACATTCACAGTGAAAAAATGGCACCTAAATGGACGATATATTCTAATACTGTTGGACAAATGCATTTCCATTATCTTTTATAAGTCATTTATATGTCACATTGAATCTTGCTTCTTCTTCTTGATAAGTTGACAGCCAGAAAGTTGTTTGAGATAGTTTTCAAGACCTATTATTTCCCTTTCATACATTTGTTTTATTTTAAAGTATATGAATAAGGTAATAAAACAGTTATTTAATGGGTATGCAGGCAACAGGCTACAACATTTGTCCCTTGGTACTGCATGTACTGGGAACCACAAAGGTGTTCTATTACCCTCGGCCGTTGGCCTCAGGTAATAGAACACTTTGGTGGTTCCCAGTACCTCGGGATAAACATTATGGTCTGTTGCCTGCATACCCATTAAATAACTGCATATTGTTATACCTTTTCCTGTCCAATGTGTTTTGTCTTTAAAATATGTTTATTGGTATATCCATCTGTATTACATTTATGGAATTGGAAAATAATACGCTCCATTTCATCTGAATACAATCCACGTCGCCAGTTTGGTAGTGCTGATGACAGAAGATCATGTGATATGGGCATGATGTTTGTAACCAATCAAAATAGGACAAGAGGTCAACACATCGGCTTCGGTCAACAGACTGAAAACTGTTGACTGGTCAACAGATCGATTTTGGTTTTAGAAATTGTCATTTTTTTTCCCAGTGCATTTATATTAGGGAAATATTATACAGTTATTGACTGGGTCCGAAAACAACAGCTGTTTTGTTTGACCCGAGGACTGAACTGCCGAAGGCTGAGTGCAACAGTTTAGTCAGAGGGTCAAACAAAACAGCTGTTGTTTGAGGACCCAGTCTATAACTGTTTTGTTATACCTTTTCATGTTCCATGAATACGCTCCATTTCATCTGAATACAATTCACGTCGCCAATTTGGTTATGCAGACAACAGGAGATCATGTGATATGGGCGTGATATTTTTCAACCAATCGAAATAAGGCAGGTGGTCAACAGATTGGTGTCGGTCAACAGACTGAAAACTGTTGACTGGTCAACAGATCGTTTTTTGGTTTGAGAAATAAAACAGACAAATTGTCGATATTTTTCCCCAATGCATTTATATAAGGAAAATATTATAAGGTATAACAATATAAGGTAGAACAACTTGTAATTATTGACTTGCATTCAAAACATTATTTTAGTTGTCATATATATATATACGAATACATTTTTCAAAGATGATAAACCTCCATTCTTTAAATTATATATTTCGGTCTGAATAAATATATCAAGGATATATTGAAGTTTTGAAATATACATTAAAGTAATGACATATACGAGTTTTAAAAATGTTAAGGACTATTAATTTTCTTTATCATAATTTTGAAAGTCCTAGTGTTTTATAATGTAGTTGTCTATGTAATTTCTAGGAAACAATTTTTATTACATTAATTTTTTCAAATTCATGCTGCTTTCGTTCTCGAAAAATTCACTCTAAATCTTGAACATTTTTTCAAAAGTTTTACAAATCTAGAACATTGGCTGACTTCAATTGTAACTGGATTAAATAGTCGAGTCATACATGAACACAACTTGGCCACTAAATGCAGATTAATAGTTTTTCTGAAGAAATTTATTGGACGATATCCAGATTTGATTGATAAATATTCAATTCCTATTTCCAATTTTATTGAAGACGGTTTTGTTTAAGTTTTGGCCTCTTTCTTGATGTTTCTCTCTTTTTGCAACTGTAGTGTGATTTGTGCACCGAGCGACAAAAAAATATTTTACCTGTATGAGACTAGGCTTGTACATCGAACGACAAAAACATTTTACCTATTAGAGAAAAATTCTATGTTTTGACTGGATCCGAGGCACACACTAATTCGGCCTCCCATTGACTCGTATGTTAAATTCCGGGATTTCAAAAATTCCAATAATATAGAAATGAATTTTCCTAGGTGCGGGAACTTGTTTTCCGATAACAGATCACCAACACGATAAAATAAATACATTTAAACCATATGTTGTATGGTCAAATAAGAAAATAAAATTGAACTGAAACGTTCCGGCTAATTTTGTACATAGTCGCAACAGAGAATTTTCGGTATTTGGTCGTATTTCATTCAATCCGTTCTAGCTTGTTATGCAACTTAATCATGTTTTTTCAACTGTTCTTTGCTCTCCGTCATTCACCTAGAAATATTATATGATCTTGCTGATTATAACATGTATCAATTGGCTAGATTCATTACAAATGAAAAGGCACTTTTTTTATAGTACTATTTTCGAGGTCTGTCAAACATTGGCGTATTGAAATAGTGTAGTGCGCCCTGACAATATTATGGCTTTGACATTTAACACAATCTGTGCACACAGAAGCTATAGTTTATCGTCATATAAGCGGGAGGTTGATGCCTCAACAAACCTGGTTTAACCCACCATTTTATCTATAAAATGCCCGTTCCAAGTCGGGAATATGACGGCTTGCGAAAAATGTTCTGTGTCGGATTGTGTTCCCCTGATTCAGTCGAATGTTATACGGATTTTCCTTACTGGTCTCTTCCTTTGATCGATTCGGACTTTTATTGTCACTTTTATTTTTTATTTGGTAAGGACTCGGGTTCAACCCTAGTACCGGAAGTTTGTGGCCCTAATGAAGTCCTTTGTAAATCATCCAATTTGATTGGTCGAATTTATTAGCTCCACATTGAAGAGTCAAACTCTAGGAACCCTGGATATTTTTTAGTTTAATACAATTTTGCAAAAATACAAAAGGATTGGACTAAAAGTTATCGCAACTTCATAATTGTCCTCTCCTGATAAAAAAATTACATAAACTAATAAATGAGGAAAAAACAACATAAGTAAATTGAAAAAAGGAAAAAAAATATATAATTTTTGCGATTTATGCATATTTCAAAATAACCATTATTATTACTGGCCTTACTTAAAATCTTTTTGTGTTTCTAATAAATGTACGAACGTGTTCAAAAATTTTAGAATTTATTTCAAAACTGTATGTATCATTTCCAAATAAAAGTGTCTGAATATCAATATTAACATTTGGAAGACTATTATTACATATGATTGTTCTTTCTTCTTGATACAACGGACATTCAAACAAATAATGAATAACATCTTCATAAGCAGACCTGCAATGACATTTTGGATCATTTACAATATTTATTTTTAAAAGATCTGCATTAAGAGAGCTGCACTGATGCCTAAACCTAGTATATGTAGCACGTTTAATTTTTGTTTCCCTTATTAAAGTATTCTGGGTGTTTATAAGTTTCAGGTTGAACCATTTTTTGGAAGTGTAGGTAATAGTAGGTGCATTTTTCAACGAATTATCTAAATGATTCCATTAGGTGCAAATAGAAGGTATAGAAGATTTTTCGAAAGTTCTCTGTCTGCATCTTGGAGGCATGTAATTCCCTCGGTCTCTAAAATTATAGTCACTGACATCTGAAAATACTGGTGGTAGGCAAGTATTTTAGTTTTCGGGACATAATTTATTATGAATCTTGTAAAATGTTATTGTTTTTTTTTTCTTCTGTTTTCTAATGTTTTCCATCCTGTTTTAAAATGTAATGATTCTCGACTAGCAACTTTTGTTAAACCAGTAACTATCCTGGCAGCTTAAAGCTGAATTTTTCCAATTTATCTATTTCACACATAAAACACCCGTCCCATACTTTGCAAGCATATTCTTAAAAAGGTCTTATAAAAGTTACATATATATTTAATAAAACTTGCCTTGATAGTATAAACTTAAGCTTTCTTAGAGCGTTAATTTGTTTCATTGCAGTCAGCGGTATAGTTTGAACATGGTTTGCCCAGTTTCCATCAGATGCCAACTTTACCCCTAAATACTTGTGATTATTGACAATTTCCATTAATTCATTATTAAATGTTATATTTAAATGTTGATGTTACCCGGGTCATGGAAAACCTAGGAAGGAATAAATAAAACTTCATAAAAAAATCATTAAGGTTACATGTTTTATTACGACACAGCAATTATTGAAAAATACCGAGGTATTACAATATCGATGTTAGATTTCTGAGTTTGTAAAATAAGGCTGTAATATTATTTTTATTAGTATCACGCAGGATACTCAACCATTCACACTCTATACTTTTATATGTATTCTAAACTTAAGTATTTGTACATGCTTTGACTTATATTTCGTAATTAAATCGTATTGTTTATTTCACACCGTTAACACTGTTAAACATAATTGATTTCGTTACATGTTTCTGTTTTTCCTTGGTAAAATAATCTCACAATATATATTTTGCTATAATGGTTTATTGGAGTATTTACGGTAATGAAAAATCCGTTAGCAGTCTATTATTATAACATGTTTTAACAAGAGCGGGCATTCCCACAGGTCAATGAACTGATAACATGCATCAAGTTAATCAGGGAATAGAGGACCCAAACATGTTAAATAAAATACCATTTATCTACTAATGTTTCTAAATAGTTAATGTGATATATATGACTTGTTTCTACATTTAATTAACAATAACAATCTGATTAAATGATTACGTGAACTATCCTTTGTTCTCAAAACCACGTGCGTTTATAAAACTGTTCATAATTACTTTCACATAAGTTCGATGATAATAACATTAAAATCGTGAATACAATTACATGTTCGACATAGATGAAAGCAAAGAAACCAATGAATAACTTTTGTTAACTATAATAACATAATTGTCAGCAGCAATATTGCACGTGTAGTGTACTATGTGACTTACATGTTTATCTACTAACTAGAAACTTCCTAATCAACGTATAGCAAAAATAAGCTTGAACTTGATACTAACTAACTAATACTACAAAAATAACAAAAATAAATCTTCTTACATAGGAAGGAATAAATAAAACTTCATGAAAACATCATTAAGGTTACATGTTTTATTATGACACAGCAATTATTGAAAAATACCGAGGTATTACAAAGTAAGTGAGAACCGAACCGTCAGTCTGAAAAGAACAATCCAAGGACAATGGCAACGTCGGAAAAACACAGAAACGAAGACATAACATGAGCACGGCACAGAAATGAAAATGAAGACACGCACATATACAATAAATGAACAACACGGACCCAATAAAAACCATGGGTGAGATCAGGTGCACCGGTAGAGTAAGCATCTCCTGCTTCTTATAAGACACCCGCCGTGTTGAACATGTCAACTCCGGTAGTAAAGTCAAATCCGGTAGAGGAAAAACAAACTTTAGTGGCAAAGAGAAATTATGGGGTTTTCTGATACCATATTTCACATCCTTCCCCACTAAATAAATGTCGTCCCGACATTGACAAAAAAAAAATCATTTTTTTTTCCTTTAAACATTACAAAATTCAAATCTAAAATCTTGTTTTCAAATAAAAACAAAATTAAGAAAACCTTATATTCCTCTTAACGTTCTATCCTGTAACTCTTACTTTAGCTTTAATTCATTAGGGAAATTCTATCAACCCTCATGTAAAAATACATAACTTGACTCAATAGAAATGGCCATTTTCTAGGAGTTTCAAGACATGAACGTCTTTATATTAAAACTAAAGTCCATTGAACATCTAAATGTTACAAACAGTAACAGTCCTTTCACTTTAAAACCAATGTTCATATTTTCTTTCTGCTGGATCACAAATCAAGAAAACAAAAGTTCACGTTAACTGTCTCTAATTCAACATTTTAATAGTTCATTAGTCCATTTCCACATAACAAGTGCAATTCCGGATATACAGTCACTGTTTGGTAATGTGGATACCACGGTTCAGAGTTCGGATTCAGAGTACTGTTAATTGGTTTGACTGACACTTCCTTGACAGTTGGTTGTCCTAGATTGTCATAGGTGAAAGTTGGACGTGGTTTGCATACACGTCTTTGTCTAGACACATTTGAATCCTCATCTTCCGTAGAACTTCCTTCGCTTTGATCCTCTACTCCCGGTATGAGTGATTCATGTTTAGGCGATTTCCTCTGAGCACTTGCTTTCGTAAGTTTGCTTGAATCATGTTTTACTGCCGCAATAGGAAGTCCATCGCACTGCATCAGGAGATTTCTATGCAATGTCCGTTGTCTACCTGTACCATTTTCCTACTGAACTATATATACAGGACTTTCGTCATCGACATGCTTACACACGACATACACATCTTCCTCCCAATGAGAACGTAATTTTCCAGGTCCTCCTCTTTCAAGTAAATTTCTCACTAATACTCGATCACCTTCCTGTAAAGAGCTACTTCTTATTTTGCTATCGTAATAATGTTTTGCTTTGTCAGATGATCGGTTTGTACTTTCTAAAGCAATTTTATAAGCTTTGTTCATACCTTTCTTCCAAGTGTTAACATATTGGATTGGATCTGTTTCAGTATTTTCATCACATTTCAATCCTAGTATAACATCAATCGGCAGTCTTGGATTTCGCCTAAAAAGAAGAAAAAATGGTGAGAATCCTGTGCTCTCTTGTTTTGTACAGTTGTAGGCATGAACTACTTTTCCTAGATGTTCTTTCCAATTTGACTTATGATCTTTCGGTAATGTTCGTAACATTGATAGTAGAGTATGATTAAATCGTTCGACTTGACCATTCCCTTGCGGATGATAGGGAGTGGTTCGACTTGCTGTAATACCTGCTAATTCATGCAGTCGTTTAAAAAGTTAATTTTCAAATTCTTCTCCTTGATCATGATGAATTCTCTGAGGAAATCCAAATCGTAAGATAGTCATTGAATATCTTTTCCGCTACAGTTCTGGCTGATTTGTTTCGTGTCGGGTATGCTTGCGCAGATCTTGTAAAATGATCCATAACGACAATTATATATTCATATCCTCCTGAACTTTCAAGATGTAAAACGTCAATAGACACTAGTTCAAATGGTGCTGTAGTTCTAATTTGTTTCAACGGTGCTCTTTCAACTTGTTTCGGTGGTTTGTTCTTTACACAGATGCATTCATAATTAATATAGTTTTCTATATCTTTGTACATATTCGGCCAAAATAACCTGTCCCTGGTCAATGACCAGACTCTTTCTGTCCCAAGATGACCCATGTTATTATGTTATTGTTCCATTACAAGTTTACGGAAGCATTTTGGCAACACGAGTTGAGTTTTTATCTTTCCGTCAATCATTACAATTCGCTCTAGTATTCCATTCTCCTTAACAGTTAATTTTTTTCCAATCTCTCATTAGCATTTTCTGATTATGATTAAACATTTGTTTTTCTTTAAATGTTGGAAGTTGATTTCCTTTCTTTAGTCTAATTATTTGTTTTAGATCAGGGTCTTCATATTGACATTGTCGCATTTTGTGTACAGATATAATCCTTTACTTTCAGTTTCCTCACTAAAGTTATTTTCTTCATTTTCAATCATAGATTTCGGAGATTGTTTAAGAATATCGTCTGTTTCATCAGTGAATAGATTGATCGATCCACCTATTTCATCTTTTCCAATGTTAGCAACGCATTTTGACATAGTTACAGTCCAGTCAATTTCACCCTTGGCTTGTGCCTTTATTGTTTTGATAGTTGTTAATATACTATCCGTGTCCATTGTTCGAGAGCAATTTTTCATATATTCTGTGAATGGAATCGGCATTCTTGATAACACATCTGCATCAGTGTTTTGCTTACCGGGCTTATAGTGAATCTTAAAATTAAAATCTGCCAGTTCCGCTACCCATCGGTGCCTAGTTGCATCTAATCTTGCAGTCGTTAGAATATATGTCAAAGGATTATTGTCAGTGTAAATATCAAAGTAAGGTGCATAGAATAAATAGTCTCTGAATCTGTCGCACACTGCCCATTTAAATGCTAGAAATTCGAGCTTTCCGGAATGTAGATGGTAATTCTTTTCGGCAGGTGTTAGTGTTCGAGATCCATAAGCTACCACGCCAAGTTGTCCATCGCTTTGTTTCTGATATAAAACCGCACCAAGGCCTTCTTGTGATGCATCAGTATGTAATGTATGTATGGCTGATCGAACTGCGGGTACACCATGACGTTGGCTCAACTAGACAGTCAATAACTTTTGATAGTATTAATGCATGTTCGTCATTCCATTCAATTTTAGCATTTGAAAAAAGTTGTTTTAATTTGCCTTTTCCATTTTTTTCTTTTCTTATTATCTCCTACCTTCAACAAATCATATAGTGGCTTTAGTCGTTTAGAGAAATTCATAATGTACTTTCGATAATACCCAATAAATCCTAGTAGTTGACGAAGTTCGCCAATAGTCTTCGGACACTTATTTTTCAATGCTAAGACAGGTGCTTTGTCTGCAAGGTCCATCTGATATCCTTCTGCAGAAATTAAATGCTCAAGATATCTGACCTCATTTTTGAAAATTTCACATTTTTCGGGCTTCAACCTGATTCCCTTTTCCCGAAGTCTATGAAGTACAATGCGTACATGTTTCACATGACTTTCAAAATCATCACCAAAGACAAGCACATCATCTACATATAGCATACAAAATTCATCTCTTATGTCGGCCAATGTTTTCTCCATAAAAGACTGAAATGTTCCGGGTGCACCTGTTAAGCCAATTCATAGAGTCCCCATGGTGTAGTAAAGGCTGTAAACTTTCGACATTCTTCAGCCACAAAACCTTGATGATAGGCTTTGCTTTGATCAAGGACTGAAAACCAGCGCTTTCCACCCAAGTTATTTAAGGCGTCTTGTATTCGAGGTAGGGGTTGTCTGTCAGAAATTGTCTTTTGATTCAGACCCCTGTAATCTATATATAATCGCAATGTCCCATCTTTTTTTCTTACACAGACCATTGGGCTTGCATATGATGAATTACTGCTCCGTACCCAATTTCTCGCAATAAGATGAGCTAAATACTCTTTAACTTCCTTGTACAAAGGTTTCGGAATCGAATTATAGGTTTTGTTGACAGGTGTATCATCTGATAAATGAATCATTAAATTCAATTCTGGTACACTACCAACTTCTCCATTCCGTGAAAAGGATTCACATTCTTCTCTCAGTAATGATTGTATTTGTGCTAGTTGTGTCTCGGACACATTATTGTCTATATTAATTTGTGGTTCCCATACATTTTCAACAGAGTCGACTTCGTTGCTGAACTTATTTGAGTGATCATCACCAGGTGTTGCTTGCAATGGAACTAAAGACTTGATCATTTGTAGACTTCCCAATCTAGTTTTCTTTGGCAATATAACATCATGAGTTGAGTTGTTTTCGACAACTACTTTTTCTTTGGAAGTAGTTCCCTTGTTAATAGTTACAAGAGTGTCTCTCACCCTTAATTCATCCGACCATGGTTCTTCTTCATCAGGTACCATTATTGCTTGAATAGGTCCTTCTTCACATGAATGTGCAGTACATTTGAAGGCTAATTTTCAATTTTGAGGAATGACAATGTCTTTTCGGCCATTTTTAATCGGGCAAATGCTTCCTTCTGCCCTTTTGATTAAGTTAACTGCTGCTTTTACATCCTTAGCCCCTAACTGAGCTGACTTCTGTAAGATCTTATTTGAATAATTCTCGTTGTCCTTGATGTATTGTTCAATAACATTGTGACCTATGATGGGAGAATCTACATCTGGGTGTGGGCAAATCAAAAATGGAACTTCAAGACTATTTCCTTTTATTCCACCAGGAGATTTTAGTCTGAAATTTATACAGGCCCAACCGTATGGAATGTCACTACCATTAGCAGACTGAACAGTCAGTGTTGTATCAATGAGTTCTTTTAGTGGCCTAATTTTGATTCCATCTAGATTTTCGTGCATCCATTTAATTGGTATCATGGACACTTGTGCTTCTGTGTCCCGTAGTAATTTATATTCATTCCCATTAAGATAGCATTCAACTTCACATTTCGAACCAACCAATTGTACTAAAGACCTCTTTTGTCTACTTGATAGCTGATATACTGAACCTTTTAGTTCTGTGATTGTCAAGGCGCCTACATCCACTGTGTTTGAACGTTCTTTCTTTTGAGTATTATTGCCAAACCTTGTTTTTGATCTGTTTTTGCATCCTGCTTTATAATGTTCACTACTTCCACATATCCAACAGTGAACATATTTTTCGCCTTTATCACTTTGTTGACAGCTTGGTTATCCTGCTGTCGTTCTTGTGACTGATTGTAAGATCTTTGTGGTTTTTGTGGAGATGATTGTTTATGTCCGGCTGTTACGAGTTGACGTATCTCTGCTAGTTCTTTAAATATCTCGGTTTTAAATTCTGACTTCCGATGTTCCTCCTCAACCTCAACTTTGTTTACTTTGTTCATGGAACCTTTGCATTTTGATACTCTCTCATTTTCTCCTAATACAATCTTGTTTAGTGAAGATATAAGAGTTTCATCTTTTATGTCATGGTCTTGTAAGACAGTCCTTAATTCTTGACGCACATTGTCACTTTGCATGCCAGTCATTAAGCTGTGCAAAATCATTGACTGCACCATATCTGGTTGATATTGTGGTTCTGAGTCTGTTTCCTTCGATGCAAAGATAACCTTTCGTCTAGTGTCCAAAGCTCGTAATAAGAAGTCTTGAGGACTTTCTTTGACAGATTGTGACAGATTACAAAGTTCAGTATACAATTCGTTTGCTGTTCTCTGTAATGCGCCCTTAAAATTCATCTTAATACTGACAAGGGGAGTTCTCCTCTTCCCTCTAGATAGTTTCTTAGACTTTAGCCTTGTGTGATTGCACGAATTACTGCCTGGACTATCTCTTGTTCATCGAACCCCCTTTTTATCCCTGTTTCAATCTGTCGAATGAGGCTTGTAAAGGACAAGCATGCTTTCGAATCTCCTATCTGACAACTTATCTTACAGTCTTTTCTCCACAGAGATTTCTAATCATATAATAATGGTGTCAATTCGTTGGTAGTTGTACTTTTGAATGACACTTCAGGATCTTCATCTTCGTCCTCTGCAGAGTTTTTCTGATTGCTATCGGCTTGATCTTGTGGCATAGGTACATTTGGAACTTTACCTCCAACCAGGTCGTTGATTTGCAATAGAACTGATGTTCCTTTATCTTCTTTCTTTGTAGCTTCTTTGATAAAGTTAGTTAATTATCAGTTTCAGAGCTGCAACTCGTGACAAGGCATCCACATCATCACATGGAATTTCAAGTTCCGTAATAACAGCCTTTAGTACCACCAAAGGTTGGATATAAACTTTGCCTGTAGTTCCCAACCGGAAGTCCTCCTGCTCCTCTGTTTCCTTCACCATCTTGTCCAATTAGCAATCAGTAATATCCCGGACGAGCCCCCAGAAATGTTACCCAGGTCATGGAAAACATAGGAAGGAATAAATAAAACTTCATGAAAACATCATTAAGGTTACATGCTTTATTATGACACAGCAATTATTGAAAAATACCGAGGTATTACAAATTATGGGGTTTTCTGATACCATAGTATTCCTAAATAAAAAGTAGACACAAATTTAAAAAAGGGGGGTATCTGTTATCCAATTTATCACTGTGTCACATTGAGAGTTACAGTTTGATATTACCAATGCATTAGTAGTCTACAAGCCAAGTTTTCGCCCATTCATTTAGTTTACTTAAATCCCTTTTAATTTCTGGCTCCATTTCTGCAAAATTTTGACCAGAATAAGATAAAATGGTATCATTATCAAATAAACGTGCCAAATTATCGAGGCTTTCTGTAATATTATTAATATTTAACAAAAAATAATAATGGACCAAGTACAGAACTCTGAGATATGCCTCCGGTCACTTTTCCTAGATCTGACATTTGGCTATTTACGTGCTATTTACAAATACTACTTGAGGTTTATTTCTAACATGTCACAAAATATTATAGTTTGTCTAAATTTTACATATTTGATTTTATATTTCTAAAAGTTGAAAGACAGTTGAGTGTCCTCGAAGAAATTATGACTGGTACTGATAAAATAATTTATGTTCAATAATATAATTATAGAGGTATTTATAAACTACACGTTCAATTTCTTTTCCAAGACAACTTAGTAATGCAATGGGTCTATAATTAGAAAGAAAACTTTTGTCATCTTTTTTGAATGATAGCATTACACGAGCTAATTTCCGCATTGCTGGAAATTTACAATTTTGCAAACAGTGGTTAAATAAATTTGCCAAAGGTTTAGAGATACAATTAGTCTTGGGCGTATTTTTTAACATTCTATGACTAATACTGTCGTCTCCACAACATACACAAGCTTGTTAACTTGTAGTGTTGTTAGGATAGCCTTGACATTTTGTTCAATAATAGATATATTAGATAGGGTTGCTTCGGTAAGGATATCCTTGACATTTTCTTCAATAACAAATATATATTACATGTAGATAGGGTTGCTTCGGTTTTCAGTTGTAAATTTGGAAGTTGATGATTTCTATCATTAACCGAAGATATCGAACAGAAATACTTATTTAAAAGTTCAGCTTTTGCTTTGTCTTCATACACGAGCTGATTTGTATCCGTATTATACACCGGTGGTATATTATATTGATGATTACTGAACTTTCGTGAATCTTTTGATAAGAGACCAGTGCGATTTTGATTACTTTTTGAAAGCGAATCGACATATTCATTCGCGGTCATAAAGAATTGTTCACGGGCATGTTTTTTTTTTCATGTCGTTGACTTTGTTATGCTGCTTTTTGTATTTATCGATTGAGGCAGGAGACGGATGCGTTCTAGTGTTTTCGCAGGGGTTACTAGGGTTCTAATGGCTCGAAATGACTAGCCAATCATAATTCAGTTTACATATTGATTCTTTTTCCTACCCAACTCCAGAGTTCCAACTGAAGTTAAGAGTAGTCCTAAAATAAAGTTGCGTCTTTTACTAATTCCAATTACTCTAATACTTCGTGCTTTAATATCATCGACTGATCAGATTTTTATGAATATTCACATAAGTAATGCACTTGTTTTTGCAATTTCGTTATTTCTAGAGACAAACAAAAATGATATTTTTATGCTCATTACCTTCATAATGTTCACCACAGAATTAACTACAGCCTCTCTATTTCGGTTTCTTACATCTCTTGAATGTCACTCTTTACTTCTGAGGTCGAATATTGATTTATCAAACTACCTGTTTTAGTTTTGTTTCTTTATCCCAGAATTAGTTTTTATCTCTAAATATTTGGCAGTTGAACCTCTTATTTCATATTTAAAAAATCTTATGTTATACATGTACGTGTTACGGTTTATAGTATCTACCGTGAAAAAAGTTCCAAAGGAGCATATTTCATAGCTCACTTGGTGAAATAATCTCCGGACGGAATAAATCTCATAGATATATCAATAACATTTGTTCCATTTGGAACTTATTTCACAGGATACTATTTTGGCTTACATATGTTCATGCTGAAAGATGTTTATAAATTCATGATAACAATATGTTTTTTATCTGTAAGAAGAAAAAAGTTGAAACTCCAAAATCCCGGACCCTTCTCTGTACAATTTTGGTCCCTAGAGATAAAGTTCTTTTTTATGAATGGTAATATCAGTAGGACGAATACAGTCTATTGGAAAAACTTCATTCAGCTAGAAATTTTGCTTACATTGTATGGTAGAGTTTCTTTTTTCCACATATACGATTTAAAATCGGTGTTTTTAGCCTCCTTAACGTATTGTTTGCTTATGTCGCACAATTCAACCTTACTGCTATAATTGTCAAAAAGTTGTGTGTACCTAACCACATGTAACAGGAATGGTACACATGTTGTACAGACGGCAATATACGGGAATACGGATGGAATGAACATATTCAAATATATTGGTACACGACAGCTATTTCTTATCAGTGTAACTTTCTTGAGACATCATGTGTCAAAGTTTTCTCAGCGGAATAAATTCTAGACTTTTACGTATAACTTCAACTGTTTTGTGTGATTTAAGTGATTTGATTTTTTATTCATTAAACGCATATAAGATCAATTTAGCGTTTGTGAAGGCTGAAATGTAAAAGAATCTCAATGGCTAATCTGATGGGGAAATATATCAACTTTTCTGTGAATGAAAGGTAAGTAATATACATTTTATGTACATTTCCTAATATTCAGCTGTACATGTATGTACATACTGTCTATGAAAAAAAAACAAACACATTAAACAAGATCTATTTAGCTGTCAATGTCACTTTATCCATTAGCCTTAAAGTCAGTTTTCCTGGAACCAACTCTTGGTACGCTAGTAGGTTAGAGTGTCCTCGATAGAATTATTTCTATATTAGTGGTTTATATTCTGTTTCCTCCCACATACACCATTCAGTACCTCCTTAATTGGTATCTTTCTGCATTTTTTGTGCAGTGTTGACAAGATATTTGCGATCATTGTACTTGTTGACTTTGACTTTATATAATTAAGACGGGGTCCTTGTATAGTCCTTTTCGAAAAATCGGTCCGCTCTTTGGTTTCGGCATTCAGATACAATGTAACAGTTCCGTTTATCGACCCAACACGGCAAGTGTTATTCATCATGAACGCATTTCATATTTAGATTTCTAAGGTCATTGTTTACTGTGACACTGCACTAATTTTCAAGAATTAGAATGTATTCAGGGTTTAAGTTGTGTTTTGTTGGCAAACCGAAGCGAAGTGTTTGTATCTCCAGTTGACTGGAGAGTTCCAATCCAGTAAAAGATAAAAATACTTTATGGAAAGGGTTTTTTGTTTGTGTTCAATTTTATTAGCCCGGTCGATTTTGATATTGAATATATATTGAGGTTTTGGGAGGATTTTTTACTTTAAATTTCATTTAATGTTGCGAGACTCTTTGATCCCAAGTAATAACACAATAATGCTGACATTTTCTTGAATGATACATTAATCCGACTTTGCTGATAATCTAGCCTGAATTTTAAATGAAGCTGCTTGATTCATAATGTTAAGATCTCTAACCAGGCTTGCATTAGGGTTTCAGTTTGGTCGTTTGTTTGGGCAGTTGATATCATGCTTTTGACTCAAATTTAAGAACGGAGTCATTTTGAATTGTTGGATGCTAAAAACTTCAACCTTAAACGTTTTTATTTAAGGGATTATCATTGGAATAATTGTCTAAATTAATTTCAAAACCTTATGTCCATGTCCGTCATTTGCATTGTTGCCATGTGTTTAGAAAACGATGTTCAAACGAGAAAGTGCAGGCAAACATGCTCGGTCTTAATATGTTTAAAGATAAACATATTACCAAGGTTACTAATAATATTTTATAGAGATAAGATAGTCAACTCGTAAGCCATGACTGTAAACTACGAAAGCCGAGAGGGGACTTCTTATTTCTTATTTCCTATTTCTTATTTCTTATTTCTAATTTCTAATTTAGGACTTTTCAAGCCAAAAGGGACATATCATTTACTATTTCTATTTCTTATTTCTTATTTCTTACTTCTTATTTCCTATTTCTTATTTCTTACTTCTTATTTCTTCCTTCCTATTTCTTATTTCTTATTTCCTACTTCTTGTTTCTTATTTCTTACTTCTTATTTCTTATTTCTTATTTCCTATTTCTTATTTCTTATTTCTTTTTTCCTATTTCTTGTTTCATATTTCCTATTTGTTATTCCTTAAAACCCCATTCACCTTTTGAGAATGAGGTCAACTGAAGATTTATTGACCATAACTGTCAAAGAGCAGATGAAAATTCATTGGCTAATTGGTTAGCATGAATGCATACCTGTTGGAACATAGTTTACTAGGTCATTTGTGGCTTTATTTTTTACTTTTATTTTTAATTTTTTTAATATAGTTTTTTTCTATTTTGTTTTATACTTATCCCTTATCACAAAAAAATCTTTATTTCTTACTTCCCAAAATCTTTTCTTCATTTTTCCCACTCCCCATTTTTTCACCCCTTTTCCCAACTACCCCAATCCTGTGTCATCCACTCGAATTTCCTATTTAATTTTGGGGATATTTAAAAAAAAATTAACGGTATACATGATGTCATTTTAGGGATATTTTGGTTTTAATTACTGGGACATGTGATGCTTTTGTCAAAACTTAGTGGGGATATGGGAATACATGAAATATGTCGAAGTTGTTTTCTTTTGAAAATTTATACTAATATCTAATTGAATAGTGGCCTTCAAGCTTGCAGCGACCTCGTTCTCAAAACGATAAGAATGCGATTTTAAGATAAAACTTAGAAATAAAAAATAAGAAATAGGAAATAAGAAATAAGAAATAGGAAATAAGAAATAGGAAATAAGAAATAGGAAATAATAAATAAGAAATAGGAAATAAGAAATAGGAAATAAGAAATCCCCTTGTCGGCTTTCGTAGTTAACAGAATTAAGATAAAATCAGGAGATCATGGTAAAACTACGTGTTTGTCGATAAAGCTTCAAACAATGTTGCCATTATTTGAAAGAAATACTATATCGATGTCCAGCCAAGTCAAATACCCCGTTTAAACTATAGGTTTACATCGCGTTGATACCGATTTCATTCCAATGGATATGTTAACACTGTCTGTTTAATGTCGATATAAAATCGCAACAAACAATTCCACAATTTCAAATACAAATCAGGACACTTACTGATGTTGGTCTGACAGCGATGCGCTTTAAAAGTTATGTCTAAATAGATGTGAGGAATGACATCGGTAATAACAATATATTTTTAGCAATGGTATTTCCTTGACCAAGGATTTTAATTGTGTACAGATTGTGATTGATATTACACACATTCTGTAGTCTAAACAGAAATGGTAATCAGAGCGATGTAGATATTGCGCTTCTGTACCGATGTGACAATAACGATCTCAAACCTCATAATAGTATAAACAGGGTCAAACACTTCAAACACTTCAAAACTTTAACCAAACGAAATTTCCAGAATACTAAAATGTTCCAAATTCCACTTAAAAATAAAGCCTTGCCTACTATGTACCACCAATTTATCCGTCCGATTCACCAGTGGCAGTGCACAACAATTAATGAAGTTACTGTGAAATTGGTTTCTTCATATGGCTAATTCGACAACTAATGTTCCTTCAGTGTAAAACATTTGGAAGTCATAAAGGGGTTAGTTATAAAAGACGGAAAAACGTATCATAAACCCTGGTGTAAACAATATTTGAAGTGTGAAAAATTCTATAATTGAAGTTTTAGATCAATTAATTTCAATAAATTATAGACCAGTTTCATATATTTACAGCTGTGATTTTTCTTCTCGTTATAGAACCTTTCCGCATAATTCGATCAAATACAAATCAGGACAACTTTTTAAATGCTCCTTTAAATTTGTGGTCCGCAGTTTATCCGTATTAACAAAAAGCAAGGGTTCTTCTTCAATATCACCTACAACAATCATTGCACTTTGACTTGCGATGATATTATTACATGTAATGCGCTGAATCTTTTGTTAGACAACATTTTTATTGGTTTTGGTAACGTTGTTTATCAACAAGTCATTAGAATTCCGATGGATACAAATTATGCACCTCTAATTGCATATCTTTTCTGTTCTGTTAAGAATTTAACTTTATGGAAAAAACTACAAAAAAGAACCATCAAAAATAGAAACATTAATAATAATGCAGCAGGTATATTGACGATATCCTTACTATTGACAATCCTCATTTTGTAGGTTATGTGGATCTCATCTACCCACAGGAACTTAAACTTGTTAAATGAAACAATGATTGTAAATACTGCCATTTCTTGATCTAACTATCATTATTGACTCTAGTAAAATTAAAAATAAAAAAAATTAATGAAAGGGAGTATTTGGATTTCAATATTAATTATTTCCCTTTTCTTTACAGCAAAGTTCCTTTTGCTTCATCCTACGGGGTGTTTATATATCAGTTGGTACGATTTGCACGGATCTGTTCTACTCGTGACGACTTTAGTGAACGAAACCTTACTAATCCAACTAAACAAGGTTACAGATTTGATAAGTTGTTAAACATATTAAAAAGTTTCATAGAAGATATGGATATTTAATAGAAATATGGCGTCACCCGAAAAAAAAAACTCATTACTTATGACATATCTCGTCCTCGAATTACGGTAATATTGTTAAAAAATACCAAAAACTGACAAAAAAATCCAGAAAAACTGAGACGTAATTTAAATTCTTAAATTCTTTACGCAATAAGGGATTCTGCAAGGATCGATTCGATTGGCATTTGGATCAAATGGACTGAATGTTTTACAAGTATACTGGTCTCTCACTGATACTGCTTATGTCTACTGAAATACTAGTACATAATATATAACGATTCATTACCAAAACCTTCGGGAGTTTTTTAGTTTGATTTTTCTTCCGTTTTGCGGCAGTGATTTACCAGCAGACTGAGCTCCTTGTATTAAGCATAGTTATAAGTATCACTCAAAAAAGGTTTGATAATATTTAATATTAATCCTATGTTTTGTATTCCGATAGTTGAATGGGGTTTCGGTCAACTGTGTTGATCCTTAAATACGCCTTGGGCCAATATAGTTGACATCAATCAATTACAACTGTAATTAACCACAAACTAGAAAACACAAGGAGACTTTATAAACATAAGTGGAAGATATAAATCGGATAATGGTTTTTATGAAATAAAAACGATACGCTAGACTATGGAATAGCCTTGGATAGAAAATTGCGTGTTTGATTGACAAGGTTGTGGTGGCTTACGATGTATTTGTTTACTCAAATCAATACTTGAAGCGCGAGGGGGGGTCACTACCACTATATGATGAGGTAAGGATGAGCCGCCGGAATAGGTACCTTTTTCTTGCTTTAGATTATATGATAAGGGTAGTTGATTGAGATGAAAATATGTGATAAGGTAGGAAATTTCAGATGAGATTATATGATAAGGTCAATTTGTCGCATCTAAATCAGATACTAATTAATATTTGACATATCTACATTAATAAAGTATTAAACTGAGTGTAATTTTCTACTTTTTGATTGAAAATAAAGAATTTATAGTATTCATCCCAATATATGACAAGGTATATTTGTCTGCATTATATATGATTAGGTTTACTTTTTTGCTAAAAATATGTGATAATGTAGATATTTTTGATATTCTTTATATATGATAAGGGTGGGGTCCTGATGTGCCAGCGGCTCACCCCTACCAAAAGACCAAAAGTCATATGGAGTGACCCCCCCCCCCCCCCCCCCCNCTTGAAGTAAGCCTTTCTCGGTACTTCTTTGTAATTTCTTCTATTGGTCACGATTTTGTAAAATGGTAAAACTGGAGAAATTAAATGTTGTTCTAGCGTATTTAATTCTTCAAAAGAGCTTTATCCATTTCTAAATTATTTATCATTGCTTGAGGAGGTAAAGCCTCCTTACACACATTAAGAGTTACACGTTTTACACACAATATGCTTGTCTCCTTTTAACATTTCTTTCAACCTCTCATCTTTTGCATTAAATTCTTTCTCGTACCTCTTACAGCACACACAAACAAACACCGGTAGCTCTTTATTCTTCCGCAAAAACGCAATTCTATCTCTTTCCACCTTTCGTTCTCCATTGCCTTAAGTATCTCCACAAACTACAATCACGCTTTGTTTAACACAATTGAAAAGTCTTTTAAAGTATTTGTATGTTGTTGATTATCGCACAATACCTCATCTTTATTTATTAATTTTGGTTTTAAATTTATACATTACTGTTCTTATTCTCAGTTTTATCATATTTATATTTATAAGTCTGGCGAAGCGATATTGCAATACCAATCCCATCATCCTCTACAAACCTGTTCCCAGTACCACCTATAGTAAATGTTTATAATATTTTTCAATTTCCACAAGGAAACAGAAAAATTAAACCCCGCCCCGTTTAATCAGGACGAAACTGGACGCCATTTTGATTTTCGAGAATCTGAAATTCCTATTGGTCAATAGTCATCTGCGCATGCGTTTTCCTCACTGCGCAAGCGTACTCCTCACTTCCCTCAAAGAACTATCTATATAGCTAGGCTATTCCATAGACTAGCTAATAAATGTGTGAAAATCTAGAAAAAGAGAAACAGAAGAATAAAGACAAGACAGATCAATATTTATGAAAAAGAAAGGAAATGGGGTAAATGTCGAGGAGACAACATCCCATATCCAGGTTAAAACGACCAAAAACAAAACATCTAGGGGTCACCATATGGTCTTCAACACAGTGAGGAACCTCACACCATATAGTAAGCCCTAAATGGCCCCGAAAAGGTAAAAAAGTGAATAAATCAATGGAAACAAACCACATCCAATAACCCAAATATCAAGAAACTAAAATTTTATAAGAAGACAAGGACAAGCCAATGACCAACATATTCCTGACTTGGGACAGGCGCAAAAAATGCGGTGGGTTAAACTCGTTTTCTTGGATCCAAACCCTCCCCCTATGTGTGATGAATGGCTAAAAAATAAATACATAAAAAGACTCACAGTAAAAATCAAACTAGAAAAAAGTCCAACTTATCAAGACGAGTACCCTTACAATGATGTACAGAAAACATGAAGACAATACACACAGGTTCTGTCCGGACAAATGCTCGCAGTTACTGACAGCTAGCTAAGGACATAATTTCCGTTGACTTTGATATCAAGCCTTCTTACATATGAAATTCCAATTGAAATACTTCTAAATATATTTGGTATAACAACATCATCAATTATGAAAGAAGAACATGATATATGAACATGATATTTAATATGACTATAAAACATAACATTCAAAACAAATGGCTATCGAAGACGAAAGAGATGATCTGATATAATCATCTAACGAAAGTTAAAATTGATGGTTTTTGAACAGATATATCATGATAAGGAGGGATATTTGCCAACAATACAAGTCGCGGGGCAGTAAAATTTCCCGAGCCTGAAAGGCGAAGAAATTTCGACCCAAGACTTGTATTTTTCGCAAATACTCCGACGATCATGATGTATCTGTTTAATTACACCGAATGTCTCTATATTGAAAGTGCACAGATGACTCCGGAACAAATGCCAAAAAAACAACAGCTATTAGCTAATCAGAATGCAGCTTACGTACATAAGGTGTAATTTAAGCTCGAAGTTTATTACTTACATTTTCATTGGGTTGTGGAGAGCTGTATTGACTCAAGGCAACTCATTTATAATTATAAATGAAAGGATAATGGAGTAAATTCTGGGAGGTGAGCCCAGGATCATAACATGCACTAAAACCAAAGAGCACTAATTCTAATAAAGTTAACTAAATATCTATATATCCCTAACATTTTGTCATTCCTTTCTCTTTTATTTCAATTTTGTAGATCACTGACGTGAGTATGTAATTTACAAACCATTTTCCGTTCTCTGACACTTTTTCTTGCAGGTCGGTAAGCCTGTTCTTCTTTCCCTTGTTTGTATACAACATTTGTTTGTAATTAAACCCTACTGTTGTGTATTTATATTGTAATATAACTATAGAAGTACTCATATTGAAAAACCTAGTTTGTTGTTTGTGTATTTGTTTATATATTACACATATATTAGTGTAATTTGATTTGTGTGTACAACATGTCCATTATGAGTGAATCGGGTTATGACATTGAAAATCCCCAATTCACCCAACAATCACTTGATTATGAAAGTGATACCTCCAGTAGACTTACTTCAGAATATGAAGAAGTGGAAGATAATAATATGTCAGAAAATGAATGGCAAAGAGTCATGAAACGACGTAGACTAACGTCGCCATTACAAGAAACACCTAAAACTTATAGTCAAGCTTTATATGATGCACCGCGTACAGTTGTCAGGAGACCATATAGGTCATCCGCTACCAACAGGGTTAATAATAAACCAAAACAAAACTTGGTAATACTCATGAATGGTCTCAATTGTAACCTATCCACAGAAAACCCTTTGAAAATACAAAAAGAATTATACAATGTTACTGGTGTGGTGAAAGATTTGAAATCTACAAGAAAAGGAATTATCATTGAATGTACTGATAATAATCAGTATCAAAGTATATTAAGATTAAAAGAACTTGGTAGATACAAAGTAGCCTGCCAGGTACCCAAAAGTACTGTTACTTCACAAGGGTGTATTTATAAGGTACCAGAACATTATGAAGAAAGTATGCTGGTTGACCAGTTGGGTTTTTACGGAGTCGTAAAGGCTCAACGGTTGACTAGATATGATTCCAAAGAGGGTAAGCGACTAACCTCTCCAACTGTAAAATTGACTTTTAATAAGCCAGAATTGCCAAAATTCATAAATATTGGCTTTACCAGATACAATGTAAAAATATTCATCCCAAAGCCTATACAGTGTTTTAATTGTCAGTCTTTTGGACATGTGGCCAAAGACTGTCAAAAAGAAATCACATGCTTGAAATGTGGGGGGAGGCATGATGTGAAAGAATGTAGTGCTGAAGAAAAAAAATGTATTAACTGTAAGGGTAATCATCAAGCCAACAGCAAAGAGTGCCCTAAAAGAATAGAAAAGCAAACAATATTAAAAAAAATGAATGTAAATAAGATTCCTATGAGAGAAGCATCTGTGGAAGTTAAAAAAGAAAAGAAAATTAAAAAAAAGGTAACTAAAACCCAACCTGCTAGTCAACAACAACTCAATCAGAAACATCCAAGTACCAGAAATAAATCAAACAATCAAGATAGTATTACTTGCCAAGATTTAATCATCATTCTGTCTACCATTATCCATAAAATGAAGCATCACGAGGACAATTTCCTCGCCCCTGATCAAATACTGAAATATCTGTGTAGAGTCACACATCAGCTACTAGCTATTGACTTGGATTTTGATGACAGCCTCCAAATAGTAAAAGAGGCTATCAATATTCCAACAATATTTTGATATAACTCTATATAATAATTGTAAATATGTACAGTCTGTATTTTATTTTGTGTTTTGCTATGAGTGGATTCAATATTTTACAGTGGAATTGTCGCAGCATCGGCAAAAATGGCCCAGAACTTATGTTGCATTTGAGCCGAGCTGACAAATTACCAGATATTTTATGTTTCCAAGAAACAAAGTGTTATAAAGAGTCTGATCACCCGGATATAAATGGATATGTTCTAGCCAACTTCTCTTGTCGTACTCATAAAAAGGGGGGTGGCACTTGTATTTATGTTAGGAACAATGTTAAGTATAATAAATGTAATTTTGAATGTAGTAGTATATCGATCAATATAGTGAACAGTTTAGTTACACTGCTCAATATATATGATGCCAATTCTAATACTAGATTGGAAGATTATAATGATTTGTTTGATAAACTTCGGGGTAAATATATTGTCTGTGGTGATTTCAATGCACACCATCCACTGTGGGGTGGTGTGCATACAGACACTAAGGGAAAACATCTATATGAGTCAATAGAAAATAGAAATATAGTCGTTCTAAATGATGGAACATACACTAGAGAAGATCCTATTGATCTTCATACTTCAGTCTTAGACTTATGTCTAGTTACAAAAGAAATAGCCCATAACATTAATTGGTCTGTTGATACCACTAGTTCACACGGTAGTGACCATTTTACTATAAATATAAATTTTAATTATTTCAATAAGTGTAAAGATTATAATAATTGTGATCTAAAGTGGAATCATGACAAAGCCTGACTGGGATGCATTCTCTAGAATGAATGATGTTATATTAAATGAACACATGATCTCTGATAATATTGAAGAGACATGTGATTTATTGACCAAATCTATTCTTAGTGTGGCTAGAGAGTGTGTCCCGGTCAAGAAAGGGTGTAAAAATCTTGGTCGGCCCTGTGTTCCATGGTGGAACCAGGACTGTACCAAGGCAGTTGAACAATGAAATAGGGCTAGAAATAAAGCTCAACATACTGGGAACGGGGAGGATTTTATTGATTATAAGGAAAAACAAAAACATTGTAGATTTATAATTAGAAATACCCAAAAGTTATATTGGGAATCATACTGCGACAGTTTAAATAAAGATTCAACACTAAAACAATTATGGACTTGTACCAAAAAAATGTTGGGTAAATTTAAACCAAATGTTGGTATTCCAACACTAATTTCAAATAACTCTAGATATGAAACAAACAAGGAAAAGGCTGAAATATTAGCTTATAACTATGTCAGTGTCAGCAAAACTGAAAATTATTGTGAAATATTTAAAGAACAAAAGGACTTAATTGAAGAAGCAGAACTACCAATTTATACAGAATACTTTAAAGACAATAGTCAATCTTTCAATGAACCATATACTTTACAGGAATTTAAAGATGCCATTTCAGATACCTCAGATATTTCCCCAGGAAAAGATAAAATAACTTATGCCATGTTTAAACATTTTACAGATAGATCTTTAAGTATACTTCTATTATTTATTAATAAAATATAGTTTTCACAAACAGTCCCACAACAGTGGAAACATTCCACCATTATACCCAGTTTGAAACCAGGTAAAAGCCCCAGTGACCCTCAATCTTACAGACCTATAGCCTTAACCTCAAACTTTGTTAAAATATTAGAAAAAATGGTGAATAATCGTCTACGTTGGTTTTTAGAGAAGAATAATATATATACTGAAAACCAAAGTGGTTTTAGACAGAATAGATCCACATTAGAACAACTTATATGATTAGAAAATGATATACAAAAAGGTTTTCTTAAAAAAAAAACATCATACATGTGGAGTATTCATTGATTTTAGTAAAGCATTTGATATCATGTGGCTATTTGGTGTTATCAAAAAAATGGCAGGGATGGGAATTAAAGGAAATATGTTAGGATGGGTGTACAATTTTCTTAGTAATAGAACCATGCAAGTTAAAATTAATAATACTTTTTCAGACATTTATGTATTGGAGAACGGTACACCACAGGGCAGTTGTATCAGCCCTTCATTGTTTAATATAATTGTTAATGATTTGTCGAAAAATATCAAATATAGTTCTATGTCTCAATTTGCCGATGACAATACCATCTGGTTAACTGGTAAAAACTTCAAGTTTATCCATCCTAGATTACAGGAGGATTTAAACAGTATACAAAACTGGTGCGAGAAATGGGGCTTTTCCCTATCTCCAACAAAAACGGTTGCTATTATCTTCAGCAAATCTCCACGAGCAGGTACTCTTATACTTAAAATTGGTACTAATATTTTGAATGTAGTTAAAGAAGTTAAATTTCTAGGAATGTTTATTGATAATAAATTAACCTGGTCTAAACATGTACAATATATCTGTGATAGATGTACTAAAATAATTAATTGTATGAAATCAATTGCAGGTACCACATGGGGTGCAAATAGTCATTCTTTAAGGAAAATTTATATTGCTATGATTAGATCAAAAATAGACTATGGGTGTGAGGTATATAATTCTGCTTCCTTCTCAGTAAAGAAAAAGTTAGATAAAATTCAAAGCCAATGTCTACATATAATTTCAGGTGCCCATAAATGTGCTAACACAGACAGTCTTCAAATAGAATTGGGTGACCCCCCCCCCCTACGAACAAAGACGAAAAAGTCTTATTTTAAAATCATATTCAAATTTACAATGTCATAGAGACGAACACCCAGCAAAGAAAAGTCTTGCAGAAAACGCCCCTTTTTTATATTTCAGCAAAGATATAAAAGAAAAACATAAACCATTTTATAGTACAGCTGTAAAAATGTTATCTATTGCGAATATTGATACAAGCTATGTTTATAAGGATATTCAATATCCTACGCCACCATGGCATATTCTAAAACCATATGTAAATTCACAACTTAGTGATATTATATCTAAACTAGAGGGGACTTTATAAACATAAGTGGATGATATAAATCGGATAATGGTTTTTATGAAATAAAAACGATACGCTAGGCTATGGAATAGCCTTGGATAGAAAATTGCGTGTTTGATTGACAAGGGTGTGGTGGCTCATGATGTATTTGTATACTCAAATCAATACTTGAAGTAAGCCTTTCTCGGTACTTCTTTGCAATTTCTTAATCTGTTGGTCTGCACATGTGATAAAACAGTCACTGATTCGATCAAACCTCTAATTTTATGCCAACAGCAACTCAAAGTAGTTTCGTGCTTTTGTTTTTTTTGTTTTTTGTTCTTGCATTCTCCTAGGGTAGCCCTTTATTCTTCCGCAAAAAACGCAATTCTATCTCTTTCCACTCCATTGAGTATCTCCACAAACTACAATCACGCTTTGTTTAACACAATTGAAAAGTCTTTTATAGTATTTGTATATTATTGATTATTGCACAATACCTCGTCTTTATTTATTAACTTCTGGTTTTAAATTTATACATTACTGTTCTTATTCTTTTTATCATATCTATATTTATAAATCTGGCTCAGCGATGTTGCAATACAAATCCCATCATCCTCTACAAACCTGTTCCCAGTACCACCTATAGTAAATGTTAACAATACTTTTTAACTTCCACAAGGAAACAGAAAAAATAAACCCCGCCCAGTTTTATCAGGACGAAACTGGACGCCATTTTGATTTTCGAGAATCTGAAATTCCTATTGGTCAATAGTCTTCTGCGCATGAGTTCTCCTCACAGCGCAAGCGTACTTCTCACTTCACCACAAGAACTATCTTTATAGCTAGGCTATTCCATAGCCTAGCTAACAAGATATCCCCCATCTTATAAAAAGTGAGGCAAATATTATGCTTGATACTAATTATAATAATTTTTTAAAAATTTATACAACAAAAGATCCAAATACAAGTAAAAGTAGTTGTGCGTTTGTAATTTCGGAGCTTAATGTTAGCAAAGGGTACAAATTAGCTAACTATTGTTCTATATTTATATGTGAATTAACAGCAATATTTTTATCTTTACTCTGGGTACAGGATTTTAAACCATTAAATGTAGTTATACTAGTTGATTCACTTTCAGCTTTACAAAGTATTAAAGGATCAATATTTAAAGTAAAAACTAAAATTATTTTTGATATATGTTATTTATTTACCTCGCTTAAACAGCAGGGAATAAATATTGTATTAGAATGGATACCCAGTCATGTGGGTATCCTGGGTAACGAAATGGCAGATAAACAAGCCAAAAATGCTTTAGATTACTCTGATACAGGTACATTCATCCCTCTGTTTAAGGAGGACTTAAAAACACTATTTAGAAATACACTTAAAAATATATGGCAAATAGCTTGGGATGATAATAAAAAGGGACGTTTTCTTCATGATGTCTTTTAAAATTTGTATACCAATACTAGTTCGACAAAGGGAAAAATTATTATATAAAATTAGATCTGGTTATCTACATACAAATAGTTTTCTCTATAAGTTACAGAGAAGTAATACTGACCAATTTGACAAATGTAATTGTACTGACACAACCATACATTTTATAATGGAGTGTCAGAAATATAACACAGAAAGAAGTCAAATGTTAGACTATTTAAAACGAAATAATGTTACAGATTTCACTTTTAAACATTTAGTAACGGGTTACTCTAATACCTTTCTCCCTTTTGTACAGTATATTGTGGAGACAGGTGTATTAGATAGAAAATGATTTCTCTACATACCACTTTGTTATTCTTGTGTGATTTTAACTATTTCAGTGGTAATTTAGTTTATTTTTTATTCTTTTACAGTATACTAGTAGTTGTATAATTATATACAGCTACATGTGTCTTTTATCTATAAATATTTTGGAGTATACTTATATTAAGATGGACTCTTATGTCCAGCTCCATCAAAAATATTAAAAAATTCATAAATCTGGAGTCTACCTATATTAGGGAGAACATATAGTTCTGCTCCAACTAAAAATCAAACTAGTCTTTGTAAAATTATATCTTGTATTTTTATTTTCCATATCTACAATTTTGGTACTAATATATATTAGTATAATTACACTATTGAAATGTATTCCAAATATTAGTTTTTGCATTTTCTTGCATAGTGCATTTACATCCAAAGATTGACAGTGGAATGTGTATTCCTTATTCACTGCATATTCATCTAATTATAGATATTCGAATGTGTATCTAAAACATTTGTCAAATATATTATTTATTTCAGGACAAAATAACTCTATATGGGCTATCTAAATGTGTATACCAAATGGCTAATTTACTTTCAGATTTCTTCAATACTTATAACTACTATAGCATTGTTAAATCTTTATCTTATAAGTCAGCATTCAAATAAACAACTTATTAGTAACCAAATATATACCTGGTACAACTTCTGTTTTATTATTTGTCTATCTTCTAGTCATGCTAGCAGTAATTCATTTAATATAATTATTGGAATATTAATTCCAAGCAGATAATTTAATTTCAGTTGAAACATTATATCAGTATTAATACACTCAATGTGTATTTTGATTCTAAAGTCTTTACTTTAATACATAATATATAAGTAATGGGATGTGTATTCCCATTATTTGTGCTCTTTACTCACCAGTTTGTGTATTATTTTTATACAAACAAATAAAATCAATACTTTATATAGTTATTTCCTATATGTTGCATCATCTAAATAATTATTTTTGATAATTAAACATGTAACTTTGTCAAAATATTTTGTTTTCAGTTTTAAATTTATATAAAGTTTACATGTTCCAGAACACTCTAAAATTTCTTGTGATAAGCAATTAATTCTGATTTATAAATCTTTATTCTATCTCAAGTAGTCTCTGTTTTCTTGTCGACTAAATTCTAGGTTACAACCAACTTGTAGATATTCTCGTAAATATTATTTTAATAAAACTGGTTCACCGGTTACCAGTATAATGGACCCGGTGGGGTGGCTGTCTACTGCGGGCAGTCATCTCCGTGTGCTAGCACGTAAAAAGATCCAGCTTAATGGCCTAGTACAATGCAGTTAACTTATACCTATTTTTACAAATATTGGCGTTACACACCTTTTGGCTAAAACAACTGGGATAAATTTTAAAACTCTTAATTTTGAGAACAACATACAGTTTATTTTATTTTTAGTGAGCTGGTCTTGAATCAATAAAAATTTAAATATTGATAAATAAATTTGTGTAATTTAAAAAAAGAAAAAAAAAAAAAAATCTTATACTCTAATGATTTGCATACTAGTGCATAAAGACAGATTTTATATAGACTTAGTTTGTTTCATGTCTTATTTTGATTTAAACGAATATTAAAATTTTATGATCTTATAACACTTACAACATAGTAAAATCAGTATATTAAAGTTTAATTTATTGCTTAAAGAGAGACAACTCTATTTGGAGCACTTTAATAAATGTTAAGTTATACTTGAGTAGAGACAACTTTGCTAGTTAAATTAAAAATAATATAACTCAGCAATTGCATAATTATTGCTCACCTCTATATTTATATAAAATGACTGTCTGGGTCTAAATGAGATTTGCAACAAATGGAGCCTCAATAATAAGATTACCAAGAGCCATTTCATAGTCAATTATAATTCTTTGTTATTAAAATGTTTGTTTGTTGTAAAACACAACATGTATTTATTATAAAAATACACAGGAAAGTAAATAAGGAATATTGTTTAATGACTGTCATAGTATGCAGTAATAACACAGTTAATTTTGTTTATTCAAATAAACATTTTATATGAATTGGCATTCTTGTAAATAGATTCACAAATCACTAAGCTTTATGCATTTATAATAATTGTGTAGGAATAGCTCCATTACACTATATTAGTATTACCATAATTTTTTTTTATATTATGGAACCCTAGGGCAAAACCCTGCATGTGGACTTTATAGGCCGGGTTCACACAGCCTGGATAACTAAATTGGGAAAAATTTTACATAGCCATGTTTATAAATAACTTTAATAAACTAAGTAATAATTTCAAATATGGCTATTTTTATTTTTGGGAATATCCAGGTATGAGTACTGCAGGTCTATAATATATTTTTGTCGAATTAAATAAAAGTTAAAAGGATAAGTTATTAAATTAAGCCCCCTCCCCCTTTTCCTAACTTAAAATAAACGTAAATAAAACAAAATATAATATGTATTAAGTAGGGAAGTCCCATGCGGGAGTTCTGGTCCAAGGAGTGGCTTAACTTTACCCTAAATTTTTGGCAAATAACTGGTGTATTTGGTAAAATAAGTGTGAAATTTAACATACAGGTCCAGTGGTGAGTCCATGTTGCCTATCAGCATCCGGTACTGTTAAAAGCGCCGTTAGTTAGCTGTGACCAAAGGGCAACAACCCAAATACCACCAGCCAAATTTATATTCAGTTTTCTGTCTAAATTAATTTTTTTTTTTTTTTTTTTTTTTTTTTTTTTTNTTTTTTTTATTGATTTCTTTATTTTAAATCCCGTTAGCCTTGTGCTAGCTATAAGTTACGCCACTCCGAGGATAAGTATAACCTTAAACTTCTAATTTTTGGAAGTTTAATCCTAGTTGCAATCCATTAGACCGAGAAATTTAAGCAAATTTTAAGAACCATTGTTAGTACATAAAACGTCATATCAATAAAATAAATTTCTAAAATAAAGTATTGTTAATTAATTAATTAAAGATTATTAGGAATGTTAAGGATAAATACAAATACGTATAAAAAAATTGGAAATACCTATGTTATATACTTACACAGCTGAGGGCATGGACTTCTTGGAGATGGCCTTGTGTTGCTCCTCTTCTCTTTCTTGTCATCGCTGACTTGCGCAATTTCACTCACCATACAATTACAAATGATGCGTACATATATAAATATATTACAATATATCACTTATAATCATATTAAATTGTGACATTTTCACTACAGTTAGTACACAAGGCGCAATACCCCTTGTGGGTAGTCGTCTACCAAACCCCCACATACAATACAAAAAATGGAGTAAATGTACACGATACCAAGCAATGGTATATTATACCTCAGTATATGAACCTTACTACTAAAATTTCTAAAAGAAAATGACTATTTTTCACCTTTTCCAATTTTGTAACTATTTACCGGTCAATAGTTTCTCAGACTATTGACTAGTAGTATGAATATTTTTCCCGAACTTTTTTCTTGCTTTCCTGTTAGATAAAAATCTGATGATTATTCAGAATGCTCTGACATCATTGTTTCCAAGTGACAACTCATGTAAATTACAGTGATAACTACTCACTTTGCAGCAGAATAAAATTTGTTGATGAGAAAAGATGTAATTGTTTATGTGTTAATAAGAATACAAAATTTAGCAAAAAAAAAAAAATACTAGAAATGAGGAGATATTATTCAAAGAATATTTAAAAATTGTGAATGTTGTGTTGTTTTTTTGTTTTTGTTTTTTTTGTTTTGTTTTTTTTTTTGTATAATAAAATACTTGTAGACTGTTCATTTGTGAATCCCATTGAATAAAAGTCATGGTGATAATTCAGAATGCCCTGAAATCATTGTTTCGAAGTGACAACTCTAAGCTAGTTTTGCAAATTACAGTGAACACTATTCAATTTGCAGTAGATGAAATGTTGTTAAAGAAAATAGATAGAAATTGTGTATGTTTTAATAGTAATGCAAAATTTAGAAAACAAGGACTAAAAATGAGAGAAATGGCTCAAAAGTTGTAAATCTTGTGTTTTCGGTAAAATAAAACACTTATTGACTGCTTATTCGGGAATAGCAAGTTTGTTGTCCCCTTGATCCATAACTATTGACCTCGGCTACGTCTCGGTCTATAGTCAGGGTCTCGGGGACAACAAACTTGCTATTCCCTCACAACCAGTCAATAAGTATAAATTATTGTTCTTTATCTTGAAGTCACCATGCTTTTGTACAGACTTTGTCTGATGTGCATTTACTCCATATTCTTTCATTGCTAATAAAAGAGAAATGGCACCAAACACTTATTTTTCCAAAATGTGAGTCAAAAAGGGTCTCGAATGGGAAATCTTGTTACTCCATCTTTCAGGAGAGACAATATCCAGTCTTAAATTAACAATTAAATGATATGGAGCAAATGCACATGAGACAAAGTCTCTACAAATGAATAAAACCAAACAATGGAACAACACTTTTATAGTCGTTCTTTATCTTGAAGTCATTATAAGGCATTCAACAATTCGCTTTGCTCTTACATCATAGCAAGTCCAAGACGGCCCTAGCACTGGTTTGAGCAGAATTCATTGCTTAATGTCGAGCAACGCTACATCCATGTATCCTTTTTGTCATGGATGCGGGGTTGTCAACAAACATAAAATTAACTGACAAAGTTCTCTTACAACCGCTGTCATCCGTTGCCAGACAAAAAAACCCCATAACAATCAACAAATAAACAACCACGGGGAAGGGCACTCATCGAGTCAATTGCAAGTAAACTTGTCATAGTAAACTAATTGAAATGTTGGCGCTATAAACAGAATGGTCATTATAACATTGGGAGATTTAAAAAAAAATAAAATGCCAAAATTTGAAAGTTTGTTAGTTTATTCTCTCAAGAACAAGTACGACATATAGAGAGTATACATCTCTCGCACAATTAATCTTTTAATGGACTCCAAACTGCAGGAGATACAAACTCCGGTCTTACGATAGTCTTTATACCCCCTTCACATACACGAATACTTCTTACGAATCCTTACGAATGATCGATTCGTAGTCGTTCGCACGCATGTGAATCTCATTCTCCGACATTCATTGATATCTCGTAGACATTCGCAGATATTCGTGCTGGTTCGTGTAAGGACATGAAAATTTTTGACATGTCAAAAATATTTACACGAATGTCTACGAAAGTAGACATCCGTAAAGTACTCAAAAACAATCTTAACAATTCGTAAGTCATCGTTAACCGATCGCAACAAATCGTAAAGCATTCGCAATAAATCGTCCTTAAATGTTCTACGATTTATTTATGAATAATTGCGAGTAGTTTAAAGTCGTTTAAGATTGCTTTACGGATAAACACAAAATGATGCGATCATTTTACGAATTTATACGAATACTTCGAGAGTGCTTTCCAAATATATGCGAGTATTTCATGAATTTTGATGATGTGGTAATAACATTGGGCCGACATTCCAATCTGAGTCGTATCCCCCTTCTAAAAGTAGGAAGAAAAAGTTATTGTGATGTTTTTTTGGTTTTTTTTTATCCCTGTGGCTGTGGAAGAAAAAGTCGAGGAATGTTTAGTTGCTGTTTGTGAATCACTCTTTACTAAATCTCATATATTCGTAAAACTTGTGAAGTTATCATAATGATTTGTTAATTATCCGTAAAAGCTAGTATCAAATCGCAATAATTCTTAGATAACTCGTATACATTCGTATGTCGCTCGCATTTATTCGTAAGGATTCGTAAATTTTTAACGTAACTGCATCGCTTTCAATCTTTGTAAATCCATACTCGCAACTCATCGTAAAGAAATCGGAATTCACTCGTAAATGTGTTTATTTCGAAAGCATTCGTTTTAGTTTTACGAATCTTGTAAATTTGAAAGATTCGTAAGAAAAATTCTGTGTATGTGAAGGGGGCTTAAGACAAAAAATGCAATAAAATGTTCTAGAATAGATAAAACAAGACAATGTGTTTTTAAATGCTTTGAAGCAAGTGAGATGTTGACTATGTGTAGACCTGTTGGTTATCTTCCAGATTAATTGTTAGGTCGTAGAGAATTGTGCTGATTCAAGACACCTTTAAAAAATTTCTCGGGGCAGTGAAAATATCCTTGAGACAAAAACAAAATATTATTTAGATACTTTTTCTACGAACAAAAATTTTAAAATGCTCTACAAGAAGTGAATTGTGTAAAGTCAGTGAATCTGCGAGACTACAAGGATGCCATTTTAACTTCCCTTATGTTATAAATGATAAATTCACATGTCACAAAATCAAGGTCTTTGACCATGTCATCCTTACAATTAATTCACAAAAACGTAATGCTCTATTTCCAGAGGCTAACCTACAACTTCCTTACTAACGTTCTACACAATGCACATGCCAAACTACACTAAGCATAGATGAACGTCCTACCAAAATGTGTCATATTGGAAATTTCATTTGGCTGTATTGCTTTGTTCCTTTAGTTCAGAATTTTGAACATTTTGATTGAGTATTGTTAATTTTATAATTTGAATGTATAATTTGATCGTACCATTACTGTAATGATTTCAAACACGTGCTAATAATTTGGGTCTAATAAAGACAGAACTGGACGACAGAAGATATCGGAATAACACATTCGGAATTGGTCGTTGATTGCTAAATCATTTTCAACTATTTTTAGACTCCTTGAATAAGTCTTAACTTAAGCCTTCTCAAACAAATATTTTTTCACTATTTTCTCTCAAAATTTATTATACATTCAAAATGTTATAGAGATTCCCGGAATGAAGGGAAGGGAAGATAATCGCAGTGTTCGGAATACGCCCCCTTATAAGTGATCAATAAGTACAAAAGAACATCAGGTGAATTGTCCATTTTTCTTTTGTAGTTTTTTTGTTTTGTTTTGTTGTTTTTTTGCGGTTACATAGAAAGATTCAATTTCACGCATTCTTGAATTCGCGATCTTGCCAGTCTAGCTACTTAATCACCCAACTGTATCTAAATATTTGTGACAGTTTTGTTTTAGTGTTTCATTCCTATACGCAAAAATAGTGTACATAAAAACTACCACACAGATTTTCCTGTTTGCATATAATTATAAAATTCCGACAATTAGTTTCAAGTGTGCATAGATAAAAAGACTATCTTTAGATTCTTTAGACTTTTTTTAATGTTTTACCTCTATAACCTCTATCTGTACAATAAATCATTTTTCCTCTTTTTTTTTTCAGTCAGGTGAGCTATTGCCATTACTTGGCGTCCGTCGGCGTCAGTGTTAACTTTTTTTTCACACATCTTCTCCTCTGAAACTGCTGGGCCAATATTAACCAAATCATTACAAAGGTGTCTACTTTCTAATTTTTGATTTTTAAGACCGAAGACCAAGCAACATGGCCGCTGTTAATAGAAATAGAACATAGGGGTAAATTGCTGTTTTTGCAAATTACTCGAAAACCATTACAGATATAAAAAATCTGACTAGGTTCAAAATGATCCGATAACCCGTCTTGGAGTTATTGCATTTTTCTGTAAAATTTTCGTTTTTGTTTAAATATTTTTTTACTTTTAGTCTTATATATTGAAAACGATAGAAGATGAAAGTGGGGTTTAAGTAAAATCTACATGTCCTACAATTTTGAAGAAAATCTGACAACCCATATAGGAATTATTGGCCCTTTTTATTTGATTTTTTTTTATTTCAAAAACTGTTTGTGATAGAGGTTAAATGTAAATTGCAAAAGTGTTGAGTTTTCAAGGACTACAATTTCTACATATGTCCAGCAGATTCGCATCTCATCCAAGATGGCCGCCACTAGGGAACATAGTTTAACATAGGAGCTTAAAGGAAATACATTCAAAGATCTCTTCCGAAACCACTTAGTCAATGGGGACCAAATTTTGTCGCAAGAGTCTTCAGGTAGTCCCCTTTGAAATGATTTTTGTGGTTGTACCTCATCCAAGATGGCTGCCAGCGGGGAACATAGTTTAACATAGGGACCCCATGGGAAATGCATTCAAAGATCTGCTCTGCTGAAACTACCCAACCGATTGAAACCAAACCTGGTAAAAATAGTCCTTGGATGGTCTCCTCTAAAGTTTGTGATTTTTTTGTTCGCAACTCATTCAAGATGGCCCCGAGCGTGAAACATACACCTATGGGAAATGCATTCAAAGGTTTTTTCCTCTAAAACCACTATAAGTCAATAGGAACCAAACTTGGATTCAATTATCATTTGCTGGTCCCCTTTAAAGGTTTTGATTTTTATGCTCATACCCATCAAACATTGTCGCTAGCACTGGACGTAGTTTAACATAGGACCCTATTGGAAATGTATTCAAAGATCTTCTTCTCTGAAACTACTGAGCAAATTGGAACTAAACTTGGTTACAATAGTCTTTAGATGGCCCATTAAAAGTTCGTGATTTTTATGTTCATACCTCATTCAAAGATGGCCGCCAGCAGGGAACATAGTTTAACATAGGGAACCTATGGAAAATGCATTCAAATGTATTCTCCTCTGAACATGCTGAACCTACTGAGCCAATTGGAACCAAATTTGATTACATTTGTCTTTGGGTGCCCCCTCCAAAGTTTGTGATTTTTACGTTTGTACCTCATCCAAGATTGAACTTTAACATCTGGTGAACTGATTTATAGTATGAATGGGTGTTTTTTTTGGTGATCATGAATAAAACCAGTCAACAGGTGAGCGATTCAGGCTCATGTGAGCCAATCAGTGATTTGTATATGTTATCGGGCTTTTTACAGCTGTGTATCGTACACTATCCTCCCGCTTGAGCAGGAATATGAAGCACATGCGCACTTTAGCGTTCCTGGAAGAGGCCAGGCTTCACATTCTGGCGAGTGGGATGATAATTTATAAAACTTTAGCGAAAAAAAATCCTGATTACTTGTTTATGATCATTTGTCTTATATTTTAGATTTGTAATATTTAGAAAGTTTCAGTATGCCCCAAACTGAATATGGCGGGAAAACAATTTGTCCCAAACTGAATATGGCGGGAAATCCTACATTCTTTTCTGTTGCATCAACGTTGATTAGTTACCGGGCGAATATTTTGATAGAACTCGATGTATCAAATTTTAACTCAGACATAACAATTGATAAAGTAAAGATAACAGTATACACTTAAAATGGCCGGAAATTACAATCACATACTACAATCTTCTAGGGAAATGCAAAAAAAACAAAACAAAACAAAACAAACAAACAAACAAAAAGCAAAAAAAAAAAAACAATAAGCCGACAAAAGACAAACGTAGTCAACGATAAGAACTCGGGATAACCGGACTTGGTACCGGCACTAGCAAAAGCTAGCGTCAGTTGCAACAACATCTTGTTGCTTCAAAAATGTCATAATTCGTCATGGACGGGGCTCTGTAGGATAAATCAGCGACACGGTTTCCGTCGGTTTAGATGTCTAGACCAATAGACCTGTTCTCACATTTCGATTTTATTGGGTCCGTGTTTTTCATCTTTGAATGTGTGTGTGTGTGTGTGTGTGTGTGTGTTTGTGTGCATTTTTTTCTTTCTGTGTCGTACTAATGTGATTTCTTTTGTTTCTTTGTTTTTCCGATGTTGCCATTTTTCATGGATTATTTGTTTCGGTATTTTGTTATTTAAGAGTGACAAGTCTGTACTCTTTTACTGTTCTTTAATTTGTGTAATTTCTACTGTATTGAATACCTTATCGGAAAGAGAAGATGTAACAGATGTTTCATAAAAAGCGTATCACTGTCTCAATAACTACATATTTGCTAATCCCGTGTTAACTTCATGAAGATATCAGTAGGCTAGATGCTATGATGAGATGAAACGATAATGCACTGAATGGAAATGGAAATGGTCATGTTCTAATATCAAATTTCCTGCAATTTCCTCATTTGGATTTTTTTTATATTTGCAGTTCAAAGGAATGTGAGGACATGGACTATAAAAGAAAATTATTATTAAAGGTAGCAGCATTCTGCATTTTTCTAGTATTGATTTGGGAAACTCAAAATGGCAAAGTCAAAAATGAGACCTCTAAAGAATCTATTAAGTTTGAAATAGGTACTTATGGATATCAACCTCATTCTAATCCATTAGAATCGCCTTATACTTACAAACCCGTCTTTATTGATCCTATTGAATCCATACGCACCGATTGTGGCGAACTTTGTAACACGTCAAGACCAGGAACACCAGGTCCGTTCTTTAACCACGTGACAGCAAATGTGAACTGTAGAGCATTATTTGAAAATAAAAACATAGATCATGGCCATGGACTTCCGGCAGGTCCGAAGACAATTCCAACAAAGCTGTATAAAGACTTTACAATGAATAACCGTGTTAATGTGACATCGTATTATTTTGACGAGCAATACTTAGGTACAAATGCTGCAACACCAGTATGGACACGTGAATTGGTTGAGAATCAAGTTTCGTTGGCCAAAAATGGGACTTTATATGGAACGTATGGCGAGTTTGAAACAAATGCATTACGCAATGCATTGAAACATGCATCCGGAATCCGAAATGGAAGGGTGCTTGTTATTGGTTCAGAACGACCATGGGTTGAAGCTTGTGTGATAGAAGCTGGTGCCAGGGAAATAGTAACCTTAGAATATGGACATATCGTATCCAAACACGAAAAAATTAAAACTATTCTTCCAGATGAATTTAGATTAAAATTTCTTAACAATACATTGGGATTATTTGATGGTGTTGTAACTGTGAGTTCGGTGGAACATTCGGGGTTAGGGAGATACGGTGATGCATTAAATCCTTGGGGAGATATTATTGCTATAGCTCGTGCATGGTGTGTAACCCGTAATGGAGGATCTTTGACAATCGGTGTTCCAATTAATGACTATCTAAATGGACCGATGAAAGACCATATCAGATTCAATGCTGACCGTAGTTACGGGAAACTACGTTATCCTTATTTAACAACAAACTGGAAACAACAATACAGAGGTCATGGAAGACAACAAATGCATGTATTTACTAAATAATCATTTTAAACGTCATTTAAAGGTCTTGGGCATTTGAGTCAATTTCTTGAATGTATTGTACACAGATGTTCCATTTTTTATTACTTATGACATTAGCAACTTGCTTCTCTTGCCCATTTTTGACCTTTTTTTTCGTTTTTTTATAATTTTGATATTTTAGGGGTGGATGGGGGTTGTTTTGTTTTTGTTTTGTTTGTTTGTTTGTTTTTTGCGTTTGTTTGTTTTGTTTGATCTTTTAATGGTTTCTTTCTGATTGTTTGGTTTTAGCTCACTTGACAAAAAGCCATATGAGCCTTCAACATCAGTCGGTGTCCGTCGTCCGTCTGTTCGTCTGCTAAATTTAATTCATAGATATTCTCCACTAAAATCTACTGGGCCAATATTCAGTTTCTAGACTTATCCTTGCCCAATATCATGGTATTTACTTTTGAATTTGTATTTTCTTAAGTTTGCACACACAGAGCTTGGTTGTTGTTACTAAGAATAGAACAAAGGAGAAAATTGTCTCAAAAACAAAAAGACATGTGGTAAAAACTATCAGCATGAAAAGATCTTTCAGACCTGATTTTTGAAGAAATAATCCGATAACTAGTCTTCAGGTTATTGCCTTTTTTCCGTTAATTTTCACTATTTTGTTTCTTTTGTCTAATATCTCGAAAATGATAGAAGACAAAGATGAAGTTTCAATTGCTGAAATGATCAGCATATGAAGACCTACCTATCTTGCAATTTTGCAGAAAATCCCTAGACCTATCTAGAAGCAATTTTGCAGAAAATCCCTAGACCTATCTAGGAGTCATTGTTATTGTTCTTTTTGTGAATTCTTTTTGTTTGACTTGTAACAATTCTAGAAAGATTTTAAGTATGAATTGCAAATATATCCAATTTATCCATGTTATCAAGGACAAAAGTTTCAACAAATGTACCTCAGGTTTACATCTCATCAAACATGTCAAAGATGGCTGCCATCGTGAAAGTTGGTTAAAATTAAATCATATAGGAAATGTATTCAGAGACATTTTCCTCTGGAACCAATTGAACAATTTGAATAATATTTGACAGTATCCTTCTATTGTTAATAATAGTCTTTATTGGTCCGCTTTAAAATTTGAGATTTATTCCCCATTAAAGATGACTGCAGGCGGGGATCATAGTAAACCTAATGGGATATGCATTCAAAAATTTCCTCTTTAAGTGCTTTAACAACTTCAACAAAATTTGATCATAATAGACCTTGTATGGTCTCCTTCTAAGTGGGTGATTTTTAGTCCCCTCGTCATTTAAGACGGCCTACAACGGGAACATAAATTAATATTTGACCCGATGAGAAATGCATTTTAAGACATTCTCCTCTGGAAACGCATGAACAATCTAAATTGAATTGGAACATGATATTCATTTTTTTCAAAAGTTTGTGATTAATATTTTCCTACCTCATTTGATATTGACACCATAACATATTAGAAGTTTGGCATTGGACCCTATGCTTTAAGGGATCTTCTCCTCTTGACCCGCTTCCACTATTCAGTGAAAATCTGAACGTAAAAGTCCTTTGGTCGTCCCCTTCAAACTTTATAATTTTTACGTTGAAACCTCATCCAAGATGGCCGGAAACAATATTATATAGTCTAACAATACCCTATGGGAAACTTATTCAAGGGTAATTTGCTCTCAAATGCGTGAACAATTTTGATTCAGTTTTAATAATCATCCTTAGGTGGTCTCCTTCAAAGTATGTGGTTTTATTTTTCCACCTCATTCAAAATGGCGACCAGCTGCAACATGGTTTGACATAAGACCCTATGAGAAATGCAGTCAGAGATCTTCTGCTCCGGAACCGCCTGAAAAAATTTGAGTAAATTTTAACATAATGGTCTTTGGTGGATCCCTTCAATGTTTGCTATTTTCATTATCCTACCCTAATCCAAGATGGTCGCCCGTATGGAAAAGGGTTTAAATAGTTACTTATGGGATGACATTCTCCACTGAAACTACTTAAACATTATTTTCCAAATTTGATGATACAAATTTTGTGATTTTTGTTTGTTTCTACAACAGCCGAAATGGGTGCAAGCGGGGAGCAAAGTTCAACACAGCACCCTGTTGGAAATGCATTTGAAGATCTCTTTTCTAGAACAATTTGAGCAATGTCTGATCACAATATTCTTTGTGTGATCCGCTGTCATTTACGCTTCTATCTCATCAAAGATGGATTAAACAATGTTAACCAAGTCTGCTCACATTATTCCTCGGGTGATCCGTTTTGAAATTCGTACGTTCCTATTTCTTCCAAAATGAACACCAATGTTTGAATATTTTATTCAAACTGTAAGTCTACATGAACTGACGCATATTTTGAATATTAATAATTGATTGTCTTCTGGTGACAATGAATAAACCAGTCACCGGCTTAGCGGTACAGGCTGATTTTTTTTCTTTTTTT
>MJUU01035101.1:51824-62526 GCA_002080025.1 Modiolus philippinarum
GGGGGGGGGGGGTTGTTGTTGTTGTTTTTTTTGTCCTCTCTTTTTACATGTAAATGTTTTATGCATTTTTCCATATCAAATACTAAAAGACGGATGCGCTTTAAAGCTTTTGTTCCAAAAACATGTTGTTAAAAATGGTTCAGGATTCGTTTGCCTATATACTAGAGACAAAGTTATACTCCTCAACTGGCGTCCATCGACTGTTATAAATATTTTATTAGAAATTTTTGTCCTCAAAAACCAGAGAACTAGTCTGAACCAAGCTTTGTTACAATTGTCCATGAAGGAGTTGTTCGCTTAAAAGGTAGTGAGATTTATATTCATACCTCAAGATGGCCTCCAGCAGGGGACATAGTTCAACATTATAACCATTGGGAAATGCATTTAAAAATCTTATCCTCTGAAATCACCCAGCCAATTGGGACCAGACTTAATCAAAATAGTTATTAGTTGGCCCGCTTCAACGTATTTGATTTTTATGTTCTTACCTCATTCAAGACGCCGCCATAGTTTGACAAAGAAACCTAAGTGAAATGCATTCAAAGATGGCCTCTGATACCACTGAGCCAATATGAACCAAACTCAATCACCTGATGATACCTCAGTTTTTATAGGGGTTCACACTGCTAGTGCTTTAGTTTAGTGGCGTTCTTGTTCATTTTTGTTTATTTGTTTTGTCTTCGTCATACTGTCCCAATCCGTATTGGATTTAAATTGTCGTGATTTTGGATTAATGATTTAAGAATCTCCCCTTTCCTCGTTTTTGCTTCGGTATTCGTTTGCCGATGTATCACAAAAGTGCTTGAGTGGTCCCCTTCGATTTTTTAAATTTTTTTATGTTATCTTACCCAATATGACCGGCAGCCGGGAAACATAGTTTAACAAAGGACCTTGTTGGAAATGCTTTTAACGAACTTCTCATCTGAAGCCACTGAACCAGTTGAAATCACACTTCTTCACAATAGTTCTTGGGTATTTGCCTCCAAGTTTGTGATTCGTATGCTCGTATTCTATCCATAATTGCTAACAAAGGGGAACAGTGTGCATTTGGAAATGCATTCAAAGATTTTCACATTTGAATCCACCGAGTCAACAGGACCAAACTTGTTCACAAAAGCATATGAGTTTTATGTTCCCATTTTATTCCACATGACCGCCAGCTGGGAACATAGTTTGGCATAGGACCCTGAGCCAAATGCATTCAAAGAATTTCTCCCCTAAAATCACTGAGTAAATAGGAAACAAACCTTGAAAACAAAGTATTTTTGGTTATCCCTTCAAAGTTTGTGATTCCGATGTTCGTACCTCATCCAAGATGGTACCCAGAAGGACATTACTTCACACAGGACCAAACAGGAAACGCATTCAAAGATCTACTCCTCTGAGCCATAAGGAAACAAACATAGTGGCAATATTCCTTTAGTTGTCCCCTGTTTGATTAATGCATACAAAAGTCTTCTTAGAAATCAAAACACAAGTTGCAACCAAATGTGGTCACATTAGTGTATTGGTTTCCCCGTAATGATAAAATGTGTTAATAAGGTTCTTTCATCATTCAAAATGATAGCTATTGTCAACCCAAATTAAATTTTAGGCTGTATTGCCTCTTCAGTTATCAAAAAGCCCTAGTCCAGGTGGACAATACAAGCTTTTGAGAGCCTCTTGTTACGATCCACCCGCAAGTGAAAATGTCAAGAATGCTTATATCATGCGAAAATTAATTGGTTTACAGTATTCCGTGGTGTTCCCCTTCAAAGTGCATGATTTTTGTGTTCCTACCTCATCGGAGGTGCTGCTACAGGGTAACATAGTTTAACATACGAACCTATGGGCAATGCATTAAAAAATCGTCTCTGAAACCACTTAGCCGATTGGTAAAAAAACTTAATTGTCCATAGATGGTCCCCTTCTAAGTATGTGATTTAATTTTTTTTAATCTCAACCAAGATGGTATCGAGCTTCGAACATAGTGAAACATATATGATACTTCGCCTCTGAAACCACTCAGCCACTTTTAACAAAAGCTTGTCACATTAGTCCTCAGATGGCCCTCAAAATTTTGTGAAATTTACGTTCGTATCTCATCATACATGGCCACAATATGGATAACGCTTTCAAAGATTTCCTCCAAGCCAATTGAACTTAGCCCTTGAGTGGTCCCCTTATGGTTTTGATTTTTATGTCACATTTCATCTAGCATAGCCACAGGCGACACATAGCTTAGCATGCTACCCTACGGGTAAAACCAGTCTTGATAAAATGCATGCTTGAGTGATCAAAATCTAAGTTTTTGATTGTGGTCATACCTTCTGGATAGCGACTAGCGGGGATCATAGTATACAAAAAAAAACCTTTGCTATTGATGCATTTAGAAGTTTTTCGGAGGTATCCTTACAATATTGTGATTTTAAGATTCGCACCTCATCCAGTTTACCATGAGGAATTCAAGAATGTTTTGGCCTGAAAGCTCTAAGCTCATTGGAACCAAATTTGGTCACAATATTTCTTGGCTAGTTTCCTTCAAGTTATCAATTCTTATGCAAGTACCCCATCCAAGCTTAAGATCAAGATGTAGACAGGAATAAAAGCCCTGTCCTTGATAAACGGGAGTTTTCTATGTATCGTGTGCGTTTTTGTCACATGTACATTCACTCCATATCCTTTCATTTTTCCTATTAAGATCGCCACCAGCAGACACCAACTTAGAATTGCATGCCTGAAATTGCATTCTGAAACCATTGAGCTAATTTAAACAGAACATGTACATGGTTTGGTAATACCTTTCCGAATTGAGTATACATGTATTTATGTTTATACCTAATTCAAGATACCAGCCAGTGTGGCTCATGGTTCAATACAAGACCTATGGGAAATGCATTCAATCATGTATTATCAAACTACTGAGTTAATAGGAGCTATACTTCATCACAATAGTTCTCGGCAACTTCAAAGTTTGTAAGTCTCATTGAAGAAGATTGTCACCAGTGGATTGCTTACAAAAAACTAGGAATGGCAAAATGTATGCATTGTAATACTCGAGAACTCGGTACAAATACTCGCGAGTACTCGAGTACTAGAATCATTGTAACTGATAATGATAAATGGTCATTCTTTTAATTTGGGAGGAGATCGACTCGGCTTTTCAATGAAACGTTAAAATTTGTCTTTTTCATAAAATGTGTTTTCACAGAAAATTTTAATGAGTGCTAAAGTTAATTACCTCTTGTACATAAAAAAATCAAACCCTTATTGGCAAATAATTAACTGACGGCTTGTTCTGTAGACATTGCTTAGATTTAATTGAGTGGCCTTTCTGATCAAAGGAAATGAATCTGTTGCCTGGCCTTAAAAATCAAAGTTTTCCACTTTAACTTGCTCGTTATGTTTCGAAATATTTATTGTATGACTGTACATCCGCTTAAATGAAGTTTTGCCGAAGATTCTTTTTGTTATTATATTTCATATATAGTGGTGAATTAATTTAAAAGACTGAATTTCCTAAGCTTCATTTGATTTAACATTAATTGTTTTTAAACAAATTTAAAGACAAGGGAATAAGGGAATCGCTGCATAACATATTTTAGGGAAGATGAAAATATTTAGCATTTGCAGATAAGGTGCAAAACAACGGCAGTAGAATACCGAAGGAACAAAGGAGGGATTAATAGAAAGTTGAAATTCAAGAAAACTTTTATAGAAGAAATTTTTAAAAATGAGAAGATAATTAAAACACCTAAAATATCCATCAATTTCAAAATAAGACGAGTATTCGAGTACAGATATGGTACTCAAAACTCGACTTCCAACTGAGTATTCGCTGCAATCCTCATTAAAAGCCCGTTGGAAGTAATGCATTCATGGTTCAAATAAGCGAGCCAGGCTATTTAGATCCTCTTGTTAGTCCCCTACCGCCTTCGCCGAAGGGGACTTTAGATTTGTACTCCGTTAGTCAATCAGTCATTCAGTCCTTCCGTCAGTATGTCACACTCAGTTTTCCGGACCCTTTTCCCATACTATAAGAGATATTTATCTAAAACTTGGTATGTGAGTCTACCACCATCAGTTACAGATCAAGTTTATTGATTTTGGACGGAGTTATGGGCCTTTGACTAAGAACATTTTGGTAAAATATAAGTTTTCCGGACTATTTTCTAAACCGTTCCAGATATGAAGCTAATATTTGCTATGTGAGTCTACCACCGTGAGTTACAGATCAAGTTCGAGTTTAGTTCCGGTCCACTGATTTTGGACGGAGTAATGGGTCTTTGACTTAGAAAATTTTGGTAAAATATAGGTTTTCTGGATTTTTTTCTATACCATTCCAGATATGAAGCTAATATTTGCTAAGTGAGTCTACCAATATGAGTTACAAATCAAGTCCGAGTTTGGTTCCGGTCGATTGATTTTTGATGGAGTTATGGGCATTTGACTTAGAAAAATTTTGGCAAAATATAGGTTTTCCGGATTTATTTTCTAAACCGTTCCAGATATGACGCTAATATTTGTTATGTGAGTCTACAACCATGAGTTATGGATCAAGGTCGAGTTTGGTTTCGGTCCATTGAATTTGGACGGAGTTATGGTCCTTTGAATTAGAAAACTTTAATAAAATATAGGTTTTCCGGACTTTTTTTCTAAACCGTTCTAGATATTAAGCTAATGTTTGCTATAACTATACCACTATGAGTTACAGATCATGTTCGAGTTTGGTTCCATTCCATTGTTATTTGACGGAGTTATGGGCCTTAGACTTAGAAAATTTTGGTAAAATATAGGTTTTCCGGATTTTTTTTCAAAACTGTTTCAGATATTAAGCTGTTATTTGCATTGTTTATAATCAACTACTATGGGTTACAGATCAAGTTTGAGTATGGGTTGTGTCCATTGATTTTTTACGGAGTTAGGGGCTCGGAAAACTTTTCTTCTTTAACTATTTTTGCTAGTAGAACAAAGAATTATTCCACCGATACGGGACTCTGTATTGCCTTGCAATACGATCCACACGTGTTTATTTACATATGATTGATATTTTTCAAATACAAGTATCACCTTATCGCTAATATTAGATACTAGGTGTTGCCCTTATGTTAACCTCGGAAACTTTTATATCCATGTCTGTTCAATTGTTACCGTGAAAAGTGCATGCAAGCACATCTATTGTTATAATAACTTCCAATATTTAGTTATTTCGCCAGCTCAGTAGTCTGTACATCGCTGCTGAAATGAAAACCGATTTATTTTAACACTTGCAACATATGAATTTTGAATTTTTTTTTAAACTAAAGAGTATCTCCCTCTTGTAAAGTTTTATTTTTAGCCGTTCACTCTATCAGCTTTATATATAAATAACAAAATATCGTAGTTACTGTGATTTAAGTTTCTGCATATGCGCATTTCGACAACTTATATCTCTTCAGTGCAGATCAAATCAAAACATTTGGAAGTCCATTTACCGAAATATATAAAAGCTGAGAGAAAACAAAGAACCAATATGATCTAAATAGGAATGCCAAAATCAGCTAACGACAGAGCTATGCAAGAGTGAGATGCTCCTTAGGTTTTAACAAAATCTTCCTAAATTTTGATATTGCAGGTTTTCAAATAAAACCAGTTTTGGGCCACCACAGAATTTTCAATTTCTGGCATTCTAAATGTTTTGATTTGATCTGCACTGACGCAGTCGAATTAAAATTACGTACCAATTGTTCTCTACACCTACTGCATGGTAGATCTAACAACAACACATTCTACTTTCTGTTCTGATGACCTTTCAAATCAATCAGCGTCCAGGATATTAGAAGCATTGGACTTAGGATAAAACCATTTCAAAAAGGTCATCAGAACAGAAAGTAGAATGGGATTGTGTTAGATCTACCATGCAGTGAGTGTAAGGAACAATTTGTAAATCTAATTTTTATCTGCACTGAAGAGACATAAGTTGTCGAAATGCGCATATGCAGAATTTAAATTTACAGTAACTTCGGTATTTAGTTATTTGTTACCACTGGGTCGATGCCACTGCTGGTGGACTGCTAGTCCCCGAGGGTATTCACCAGCCCAGTAGTCAGTACTTCGGTTCTGACCCGAAAGCCGATTGTATTTCGAAACTTGCAATATCTAAAATTTTGTAAATTTTGTTGAAAACTGAGGAGTATCTCCCTCATGCAAAGCTCTGTCCTTAGCTGATTTTGGCCTTACTTTTAGATCATATTGGGCATTTGTTCTCTTTCAGTTTTTTTAACATATTAGATTTTATGGGTTTCCAAACGTTTAGATTTTATCTGCACTGAAGACACATAAGTTGTCGAAATGCGAATATGCAGAATTTAAATTTACAGTAACTTCGGTATTTAGTTTTTTATTAGATTTGCATTGAAGAGACATATTTTGTAAAAAAGATCATCTGCAGAAACTTAATTTACAATTTTGCAGATACAGCTCTAACAACTATGACTTTTAAAGGATTAAAGTAAGTGAGAACCGAACCGTCAATCCAAAAGCGAACAATCCAAGGACAATGCCAACACCAGAAACAAAAAGGGAGAAAAAACAGAAAAACATGGGTACGGCACAGAAAAGAAAAATGAAGACACACACACACAAAGATGAACAACACGGAACCAATAAAAAACCATGGGTGATATCAGGTGCACCGGTAGAGTTAGCATCTTCTGCTTCTTTTAAGACACCCGCCGTCTTAAACATGTCAAATCCGTTAGTACAGTCAAATCCGACAGAGAAAACAACAATTAAGCTTTAAAGGGAAAGATCTGTTGTCATCTGGGAAACAGATATCCCATAGCGGTCCACGAGATTGTGATGTCGACCGTAAAACTTCTGGAGGGATGACTTCAAGTTTTGGGTTTTGTAGCCTATTTGTGAGCAACCGGGCTCTATCAAGGAAGTAACTGTATCGAACACAGGCTCTTGTATAGCGAATGAGCTGGGAGATGTAAACTCAATATGCCGGCGCTGTTGGGATGTTGTTACAAAGAAAAGGGAAGGTGAAGTCATCGCGTTTGTCGTAGAGCTTAGTTTTGAAGTCGCCCTCTATTGTCAAATTCAAGGTGAAGGTCAAGGAACGAGGCTGATGTAGAACTGTCTGTGGTATCCTTAATTTCGAGCTCTTTTGGATAGATCAAATGAAGAAAATCACCAAAGCGACGGTTGATTAGTGACAAAATATCATCTATATAACGGAAGCTAAAATTGAAGGATTGCGCCAGTTTTTTATTTTTATTTTGAAGAAGCCCTTCGATGAATTCAGCTTCATAAGAGTGAAGAAACAGATCGGCTAGGAGAGGCGCACAGTTTGTGCCCATAGGAATTCCGATAGTCTGTTGAAAAACAAGTCCTCTAAACTGGACAAATATATTGTCGATTAGAAACTCTAACATTTTAATCACTTCTTCCTCTGTATATTTTTTCTCCGATTCGGAGTCATTTTTCACAAAGTAGGCTTGTTCTCTACCTACAACAATGTACCTATATCTTCGTTTACCGTTCTTACGTGAGAAACATCTATGAATTAAACCTTTCAGCCGAGATTAAGACTGGATTGGTCGATATATATGTTCAAATATGATAAAAACATAAAAATATGACAGATATATCATATACAGTAAACCGAGAGATTTTGGCGATTTTTTTTTCGCGGTTTGAAAATAGATTTCATTTCGGTAGTCATATATTCACGGTTGTCGGTTGAGCTATTTGAATACAATATTGCATTTAAATATTATTTGCGACAGTTTTATCTTCGCTTTTCAGTCCTTACGTCGAAAATAACGAAAATAAAACTGCCTCGATAATTTCCCAGTTTACAGTATATACATGAGTAAAAGACAACGCGAAGAACTTTCTATCAAACAGCAATGACTGGCAATCTTTTAAGTACATAAGTACTACTGATGGAAAATCACATTAAAATTATATACGATCGATTTCAGTGTCCTTTAAGAGACATTTAGTTGACTTAACAGTGAGAAAAACATCGATTTTTTTTTGTTTCCCTTGTTTTGAAACTCTTTTTGTACTATTCGATTTCAGTGTCTTACTTGTCTTTAAAATAAAATAAAACAACAAACAACAAGTTTATTATCTCCCCTATATGGTACCTCTTTTTCATTTATAAATCAAGATAAAAGCAAAAGCAATGAACATAAAAACGATAAACCACTTACATTGTAGTTAAATTGAAATCGATATATGACCATTTCGATAACTTCGTAACCAAATAATGGTATAAAAATTGCTCGCAGAAGAATTTTGTATGAGTATATTGACCAAGTTTGGTCCGTCGTCAAAGATAATAGGAAAAATATAACCTTTAAACTAACGTACCATATTGTCTCAAACAATAATAAACTATTTACCATTTTGCGACATATTTTGAATTTTGAGCAAAGTACAGACATGGATTGGAAAAGCAAACAAACGACGTTAAAAGTGGCAACATTTTGTATCCTTATAGTAATAGTTTGGAAATCAAAAAACGGTATACGGAAAGCAAAGGACAAAACCTTACAAGCGTTTGACAATTTTGAAATCCATAAGATAAAGGATAATTCCTTAAAAGTGTTGAATAGATTCAAAACAAGTGTTTTCAAATCCGAAATTATTGATCCCATTGAATCCATACGTCACGACTGTGGTGAGCTTTGTAACACGTCAAGACCAGGAACACCAGGCCCGTTCTTTAACCACGTGACCGCAAACGTGAACTGTAAAGCTTTATTTGAAAACAGATTTATAGATCGTGGCCATGGACTTCCAGCAGCGCCTAAGAAAATTCCAACAAAACTTTTTAAAGACTTTACAATGAATAATCGTGTTAATGTGACAGCATATTACTTTGATGAGCAATACTTAGGTAAAAAAGCTGCAACCCCGGTATGGACGCGTGAACTGGTTGAGAACCGAGTATCGTCGGCCAAGAATGGGACTTTGTATGGAACATATGGAGAGTGGGTAACAAATTCATTACGCAATGCATTGAAAAATGCCCCTGGAATACGGAATGGACGTATTCTTGTTATTGGTTCAGAGAGACCTTGGGTTGAAGCGTGTGTGATAGAAGCTGGTGCCAGGGAAGTAGTTACCTTAGAATATGGACGTATCATATCAAAACACGAAAAGATTAAAACGATACGACCGCACGAATTTCGTCAGCAGTTTCTAAATAATACATTGGGAATGTTTGATGGTATTGCAACTGTGAGTTCAGTTGAACATTCGGGGTTGGGGAGGTATGGTGATGCATTAAATCCTTGGGGAGATATCATTACTATCGCAAGAGCATGGTGTGTAACCAGGGTAGGAGGATCATTAACGATTGGTGTTCCCATAAAAGATCGTATCAGGTTCAATGCTGACCGTGGTTATGGACAGCTTCGTTATCCTTACTTGACAACAAACTGGAAACAATTATATAAAGTACAAAAAATTCATGTATTTACCAAATAATTATTTTACTTTTACGTAATGGTTAATGCAAAGCTATATTGATGAAAAATATCTATTTTTCAAACTGAATATAACAATACCTGGGGGTCTTATGATACCATATTTAGTCAATCACAAGTGGGGTTTCAATACATTTTTTAGAGCCGGTCCATTCCGACAAAATTATAAGAAATAATTCGCAAATTTGTGTTGCTTTTGTGTGTTATTTATATCTATACAATAAAACGACCGGCCCTGAAGTCTCATTCTCGTTTAATATTTAAATAATTATGCTCTTGTTTGATTTTTTACAAGACCGGTTTTAATTTGTATGTCATGCAGCTTGATGATGCATTTGTATTTCCTCTCTTTCTTTTTTGATTAAATACAAGAACATCTCCGATATTTCCTGTCAAAAGTAACTTGAATTTAATGTGTAAAGTAGGTTAATATATAACCTATCGATGCTCGTGTTTATGATGAAAGTTAAATATTTGGAATTCAATTCTGAAATCTAGGCCATATGACAAACGTGATGATTTTGACTTTCCAGTTGTGAACTTTCCCTTTCTCTGCAGCAATATACCTAACTCCCCAGCATATCGAGTGTATATTTCACAATTACTTCGTTACTGTAGAGCGTGCAGTTCATGCAGTGACTTTGTGGAAAGAGCAAAAGCGGTGTCACAAAAACTGCTGAGTAAGGGATATGTTCAGCCGTTGTTACTTTCATCCCTTCAGAAATTCTAAGGCCGTCACCACGATATCATAGATTATTATGAAATGTCGGTGTCACAAATGAAAACTGACATTTTCAGCTTTACCAATTCTGACTTTACCCTGGGTTGACCTACTGAATGTGTAACTGGTGCTGTACACAGAGCAGGACATGCTTACCCTTCCGGAGCACCCGATGTCACTCAGTTTTTGAGAGTTCACACTGTTAGTGTTTTAGTTTTTTGTGTTGTATATGTAGTTTTCGTGTGTTTTGTGGGCATGTAGTGTCTTTGGTCTTCCGTCTTCTGGTGTTATTGTTTTTGCCTTGTCTCTCGACTTTGATTTATTTAATCTCGTGCTTTGTTCCTTCGGTATTCTACTACCATTGTTTTTGAAACTGTATTCTACAATTTTCCCATATATTGACGCGAAAGAAATTTCTGTTTTTTAAACGCCTTATTTGGTCACCGAACTCGTGGCACATATCGCTGAATAGTGGTTATCGTAAGGGAGCAACCATTTGATTTCTAGGGGGGGGGGG